>JAGYYR010000047.1:0-14534 GCA_021439965.1 Uronychia setigera | reverse complement strand
AACCCCAAAACCCCAAAACCCCAAAACCCCAAAACCCCAAAACCCCAAAACCCCAAAACCCCATAGGAGTTAAGTAACGTCATGTCAATTTTTATTTTGAGAGTATTCTCGTTCCAATTCATCTGCTTCGTGTTGCACACGGGCGATCTTCTCTGACATTTCTTTAAATTTGTTCTAATTTTAATTAGAATCCTTACTTTAAATTTCATGTACTGTTCTACGTTTTTCTTTTGTGAGTGCTATTGGGAATCTCTTTTCTTTGATTGAGTGGCTGAAGTTGTACTTCCTCCTGATACTGCAGAAATCACTTCTTCCCCTATTGTTCCTCTTCTAGATGGAGAAAGAGGTGGGCGAGTTAATGTCTATCCTCCAACAGTCTATGCTCCAGCTACCTGAAAAGAGTGTTTTCCAGTATTAGGATCAGTTTTAACAGGGAGAATCTGTATTTTAGTTTATTGAGGTTGATTTTGATTGAGTGGAAGCTAAGAAACGGTAACAGGATTTGTATTGGTCTTGTTAAATCCTTATTTAGCCTTAGCTGAACTAGAGTGCCTTGACTGATGAGTTGGTGCAAAATGTTGTTTAAGGATCCTTCCATCATGCACCCTTATGATCTCAAAGGGCTTCTTTTGTTGGCCTAGTTAGTTTGGTGTCATTGTAGAGCTGAGTTTTTTATGTGAAGTATCTTGGATGTTTTCCAGTTCAATTTCAGGAGTAGCCTTTTTCAATTCATTTTGCTTCTAAGCACTACCATGGAGTACTGGTTTTTAACCGGAATTGGAATCTTGAACTTTAATTTTCACAACTTAATTGACTTGTTCTGTTGGCTCTTTTGGCTAGAGTGCTGAAGGATTTGCCTTTTTAACAGTAACAATTTTATTGTCTTTAACACTGAGCAAGAGCAAGGAGAATGGAGTTTTGAGGTCTGGGATCTCAGTCTTTGTCTTTCTATGGCGAGAAGGTTTGGCACTCTATGTGGTCATGTTCAAAGCCGATTGCTTAGTCTCTATTACATTCCTCTAGACTAGATGTACTGACTCAGACATTTAGTTGCCTCCTCTGAACTGATGGTGCCCAATACCTGCTCCCTATGCAGTGCTCTTAGATCTCTAGTGATGATTTGTTCTCTTTTATGTTTCATCAGACTTTTGTTGTGCAATATCTCTCCAAGACCCGAAAACATCAATTAAGGTGTTTTTATCTGTACAGTTTTAAATAACCTTCATCAACATGATTAAGCTTTCTTCTTTCTTTACCGATTTTGACTGACTAGGTCTTGGTAATGGGGCTTTCATACTATATTTTCCTTCATTTTCTTCCTGTTGTTGATTAGCAAACTTATATCCTTTGAGGAGTTTATCATTCCTTTATTGACCTAGCAAACCTAGTTATTCTCCACCTTGAATAGAATACATTTTCTTGTGTCTTCCACTCTGCTTCTGTCCTGGAAATGGAATTGCATTAGGTGAAATGTCTGATATCACTTAATCAGTCTAAATTACTTCTGAATCATCAAGAGCTCTTCTTCTGACCGAATCCTACCTTTTAGTGGTTCCTTTTCCTTTCTTCAAATTTCCTGGCTGGATGACTTTTTCGAAATCTATTGAGTCTCTTCTAGCTAGCATTTCTGGCTCCTTGAATACTTCAACTGTAGATTCTTCTTTCATGACCTCTTTATCCTTCGATTCTCCTTCTACGAAATTATCAGTGATTGGAGTAGCAGAAAGACCAATGTTTAGCCTTGCTTGGGAAATGTATTCAGCAACAGACTGGGATTCAGGATTTTGTGGATTTATTTTTAAGTTTTTCAATGAGTTTTGATCATTTTCTCTGAGTTATTGCATTCTCTCTACTGGGTGGGGACTCTCAGGCCTTCCACACTGTCTACCTTTCATCAAGTTTTTAGCCATATCAAAATTCTGAATTCTCATTTACTCTTGTTAAGAATCTTCTACTTTTTATTCAGTTTGGTCAGTCACAAATTTTGATCTAGGGGTGGAGGAAAGAACTCCCATGCTCCTTGAGCTACTTGACCCATCTCTAGGAGAAGTTTAAGACACTCCTTTAGACTAGCCCACAGAACTAGATTTTTGAGTGGCCTCCTAAAACCTGTTGAGTAAGTCATTTGATAGTCCAAAGATGCACTATCTTGGTTTCCAAAGTGGAATTTCAAAATGAAGACTATAGTCGAAATTAAGGGAAAAGGCAGACTTAATCCTGTTGCATCTCTCAAAGAATTTCTTCTTAATCTCCTTGATCTCTGAAAGGTAACGTTTTGACACAGTAGCGTCAAAGGTTGACATTTTAGTGTTCACATGAAGAAGGAAGGAAGAGAAATGAGAATCAAGCAGAAGCATTTTGAGCCTGTCTTCTTGAGAAAACTTACTCTTATTGATTCCTTCTTGATTAGTGATCGATTCTAGCTGTTTTCCTAATTCCGGTTTTATCTTAACATTGAGAGAAAGTACTTACTTGTTGAGTTATTGATATTAACTGTGCTAATTTCTTTTCATTTTTCCTGTTTATCTCGTTGGGTCTAAAGTAGATTCTGAGAAGTTTGAGGATTTATTCATCTAAAATTTTAAAAATTCCTTACCTTGATTAGAGTTAGTTAAAGGAACTAGTCTTGAGAATGCGGGAAAGATAATAGCATAGATTTCATTGTATTTTTCAAAAGAGAAACAACTCATTCTTAAGAGAGCTTGAACATATTCCAAATTAGTCTTTACTCCTTGAGGATTTAATTCTTTTTCATTATCTTTCATTTGATGTCTCATTGATCTTTAAAGTTTCTCAATTATCATCAAGTAATTTGTCTTAATGGAACAATAGTAAAGGAATTGGACCATTTTTATAATAGCTTTTTTCAGTAGAATTTCAACTGATGTCTTCTGCTCTGACTCTTCATCTTCATCCTTATCTTACTTCTCAAAGATGACGTCCTCTCTCACTTTGACAATGCTTTTGATGATTCTTGATTGAGCAATATCCATGTCGACTCCTTCAAGTTGATCAAGCTAAGACAAGAGTGCAGTGTCCAAGGAAGCTATGAACCTGTTGTCATCAAAGAGAGTTTGCATGAGAGTGTCCATTGTCATGAAGAAGAAGTTGGTTCTTATTGAGTCTGCTTTCTTAGTTGAATTATCTTGACTTTTGAAAGTAGTGAGCATTTACTGTAGAGTCATAAAAATGTCTTGGTCTTTCATTTCCTGGTGCCCATAAGAGATAATTTTTATGAGTATAGGGAAGAAACCAAAGCTTGCCTACATTCTTTTGAACATAATCAAAGACTCTTTGTATGATTTAGATCCTTTAGGAGCCATTCTGAAATATGCAGTATTGAAATTAAGGGTGTCAGTTCTCAGCAAATGAGATTTAATCACATTTTTTAACTTTCTGTTTTCCTGAAAGAAGAGTCCTTCTCTGAGGACAGTTCTAAGACTTCTTGGGATTAAGTGGAGAACCTTAAAGACAAAACTTGTCATTTTCAATGGATTATCAGACAAGGATGCAGGATTTACATTAGAAGCCAAGAAGCTAAGGAGCTTCTTATTATTTCAATCAGCCATTTGGTAGAAGTTATTTTTAATAGTGCTGAAACAGCTATCAATAGTATTTGAGTACACCTTTTCATTTGACTAGCATTCTTCCACTTCTCCTTTTTCATAGATGCTTTTTACAGAAGCTCTACTTGCACTGCCCAACAAAAGGAAATTTAATAGGATCAAGCTTTAATCACACAAAATATCTGAATCATTGAACAACACTTTGCTAGCTTCTTCAATTTCATTTAAATAGTAAAACAAGACTCCAATTGTCTCTTTAACACTGTGTATAGATGCCTAATCTAAAGTAGAACCGATTAATAGCTCTTCTTAGAATTTCTCTTCTTCAGGTTTTAGTAAATTGACTCCTTTAGTGGAAACAGTCTTAGACCTAAGTTTGATTTGTCCTTTTGAAATATGCTTTAATAGAGAGGAAAGTTTGTTAGATTAATGATCAAGGTTGGAGCGTTGTGATTTCATGCTAAATTTGAGCAGAATTGGGAGGATCTCACTAATCCGAATGAATTTTGTTTTTATTAGATCTAGAGGATGTCTGCCTTTTCCTTTGTGCTTAGAGAGAGACTCTAAAGTCAGAGATTCTTGTAGTGCCTTACAGACTGAATAAAATCCCATTGCTTGATGAAAAATGCTCAAATAATTTGGTTCATTGAGTTAGGTGGGTTATAGAGCCTCATTGGCTTGCTTCAGTTTACTAAAGGCCATGTGGAGCTTATTCATATGGATCAAGGAATTCACAAATCCAATACCTCCATTTATCTCCAGCACTTGATAATTCCTTAAGACTTTCTTGTAGTTACCAACAACTGATTAGTAGTTTGAGTCTAAAAGGGTCTCATAAGTTTCTCCTCCAAGAATCGAGCTGAAAATGGTCTCAATTTATAATTGAAGGTCTTGAGTTGTTGGAACCTCCCTCAAAGTGGAGTTATTTGCAGGTAAAAGCATTAATCTCATCTTTTCCATATTATCATCTGCAGGGGCAAAAATGTTTTTTCCACATTTTCCTAGGAACATCTCGTATTCATCACTTTTTTCTTTGGTCATGAAGTTCTTGTGAACTATCTCCACAGTGCGGTTTATGTGATGAAGGAATAGTGAACTGAAGTGTCTTTGGATGACATAGGTTGCAAATAGAAGAAAAAGGATGTTGAAATTATTGGCCTGGTAATTTCTGAACTGGATTAGACAGTAGTAAACAATGAGGGTATAATTCTTTGTGAAAGTGATTCTCCAATGCCTATTATCCATGTTTTCGCTGAACCCTAAATGGTGCTCTGTTTGGGGAGGAGTATGGAAGACTTCAGTGACTTTGAGTCTTGGGTTTTTCCCTTTGTTGTGTTCATAGGACCACATCATTGATTCCATTTTATCTTTCACATGTTCAATCCAACTTTTGTGTGGTTCTGGAGGAGCTTAGTCTTTCTTGATTTCATTTTCTTATGGGGGTTCTTTATCAGTGTTTTTTTGTGTCGTTTTAGCTGCCTTTTCCCTTTCCTAATTTAGTTTCTTGCTTTCTTCATAATTATCATTTAGAATTAAATCCAAAAGAGTCTCTGAAAGACGCAATGCATGGTATGCATAGATTGGTTCATTTTCTGATAATTTATAAATCTCTTACTTTTAAGGAAGAAATAGAAACAATCATTGATGACAGTAATGACCCATTGCTTGTAGTTGAGTGGTGGGGACTTAGAAGCCCACCTTAAGGCAAGGAAAACCTATTTTAAGTTTCCAAGCACCTTTTCTGGATCAAGATTAAACTCAGAGTTGAAACTTTAGTTCGTATCCATTTATTGTTTCTCTTGTTCAGCATTATAAGGGTTAATTTGAGATGCGGTCATTATGGCAGGTTCAGTGTCTTCATTCTCATCAACTATTATTAAGTGAGAGATAATGATTACTTTCCACATTTTTCTCAAATTCGAATTGAGGGAGCTTTGTTGTCATAAGTTTTGGGATTCGTTCAAGAACATCTGAGTCAATACTCATCTTCTCAATGCTAATAGCAAATCTAAGAAAATGGAATGGTAGACTTTCTTTTCCATCTTCAAAAATTTACTGCAGTCTATTCACACTTCTCCAGTTAAGAATGAAGAACACATTTCCATCTGAAAGGATCATGGAGTCTTCATGAGGGTGAATTGAAAATCTGAGTTTGTGATTGCTGGCCTTCACCTAACTTTAAGCTTGTTTCGGAAATATAAGTTCATTAAACTTCCTTTCAATGGCAGAGTGTTTGCTCTAGTCAACCATGCTGGGAATGAGATTGACAAGGGTAGGATTAATGAAGCCTACAAGTGTGCCTAAACGTGATATCACAGCTATTGATTTTGATTTGAATGCTACAATAACGAAAACATCATTGGGAGTCCATTCTGCATCATCAATGCAGAGATTGGTTTTTCCAAATTTATCGAATGTAGGACAGTCTTCAGTAGTAATGAAATCAAAGAATTTAGTAACTGTTCCCAGTGAAGTGTCAGGACAAGCAAAAAGCATTTGGCAATAGACAATATGAGCTGAATTAAGCACAATAAATGCAACCGAACACTAATTGTCCAACTTGCAGATAATTCGTCCATCTAAGCATTTAACAAACCATTACTTTCCGAAGGAGAGAGCTTGGTTTTGTGATCTAAATAATCAACTTTGAGTATTTGACTCTTGTGGGATTTAGTGGTGAAAGATGAGAGGATTTTATTACCTCCCTTGTCAATATAGTTCACTTTGTAGGTGAGCATTTCAGTAGCAAGGATGCAAGCGTCATCAAAACCAATTGGCAATTGATCTTCTTAAATCATTTCAGAGAGTGAAGTGTTTTTGTTCAATTACAATTCTTTGCTGAATTCATCTGCTTTTTGAAGTTTTGCTTGGATTAGTCTGATTTGCACTCCTGTCTGAAAGCAATCTTCAGGTTGAAATTTGATGTCTTTAGCAACTGCCATTGGGGTTGATAACTTAGTTGTAGAACTTTCTTCAATGAAACTTGAACCAAAGTTGATCTATTGTTATGTTCTATCTTACAATCGATTAGTTGGTGAGTGAATCAGCACCTCTGCTATTGTCTAAGGACTACTTGGTCAGTTTAGAGTTTCTGCTCTGAGATCCAAGAATTTTCATCCAGGTTCCACTTTTCATTGCTTGATCATTGTGAGGGACTGGAGATGCTCCCCTTGGAGAGGCACCCTTAACTCCAATAGAACTCTGTCTTTTTTTAATTCTAGTTGAATTGTAGGTCCATAACCAGAAGTCCATCTCTATTTACTAAATGAATTTTCTTACCCACTGACACAATGATATTCGTTCCTTCATCTGATATGTGAATTGAAACAGAGCTTTGTTTTATTCCTTCTTCACTTAATGAGTGGCTGCCCTTAGTGAAGCATTAGAGACCATTAATAGTTTTTATGGATTTGGTTTTGTAGTTGTAGAGGAGAAGATCACTGGAAGGAAGGATTGAACATATGAATTAACCTACTCTTTAAAGAATAACTCACCATTCTTGGAAATTCCGCTGCAAATAGCTCCCTTGTTCATTTTGTTGTACCTAAAATCTAATTCCTCTTTGTTTTCTCCTTGATTGAAAGAAGCCAGTCGTTCTTAATCAATGAGGAGGAGCTCTCTGTCATTAGCTCCAAGTCAGTTCTGGGAAAGTTAAGAAATGCATACTTGTGAGATAAAATTATTGAAAACAACATTAGGCCATCCCTTTTTGTCTTTGGTAAGGTATGTTTTTTCCAAAAACATGGAAAAGTTTGACTCTTGCCTGATTGAGACATTAGTCTTCCTTCTTTCACTGCCTTGAGTTCCCAAAGTTCCAAAGCCTTTCCTTGACATTTGTAATTCAATTATTAATCAACCGCCTTCTCTGATTAAGTTAGTTGTTCAATTGTAAAGCTTTTTTCTCTTTGGAGAGGCATTTGGGGCTGCGAAGAAGTTCATTGTTCTCACAAATTGAGGGTCCAATATCTCCTCTTGCTGTTGCTCAGTGTCCTTTCCCATCTCTCTCAGGATTGATTTGTTGACACCGAATTCTTTTGAACTCAAATACATTGTATCTTTCTTCTTCAAATCTTCTTGCTCTACCCGTTGCTATTCCAAAGCCTGTTTCATGAATTGCTTCTAGTTTAGTATTCTTTGTTTGTGAAGTTCCTTTTCTTAAACTGCGAGCTCTTTGTCTCTCTAAATCATTTTCTCCTCTTCTTCTTTTTCCAAATTGATTTTCTTTTTCTTTTCATCAGACATTTAAGCCATGAGGATTAGATTTGTCTTAGAAGTGCTATGGAGATTGCTCTCTCGTTTGAATTTTTCTTCTTGTAGGATTCTACAATTAGCTTAAAAATTACCTGTCTGAGATTTGCAGTTAATTAACTTCATTCTTGGTATTTATTTTTTCAAGGGAATCTTCTCTCTCCACTTTTGCCATTGTGAAGTTTTTGACAGGAGATTTTCTGCAAATTTCCTGAAGGACCTTCTCTTTGTGGTTGATATTGTGGAGATACTATCTTCTCTTATTGTCAATCTCTTCAAAATGCATCAGTTGGCTTTTGATTTGTGAATTTTCAAGGTCTTTTTCAAAATTCTTGTACTCTCCTTTTATTTTTCTCTTCTCATTAATCCCTTCAAGAATTTTTCCCTAGTTGAACTTCATGCTGGTTTTTCTTAACATCATGAGTTGGTCTTCCTTTTCTTTCATTTTGTTCATTTGTCATTCGGCCATTAATTATCCTTCATAGAGCTCTTGATTTCTCTAGAAGTCATCTTTCAACTTACCTTCTTTAAATTTTCTCCTTGAATGTGAGTGGCCATGATTTCATTGAACTTCGCCTAGGATCTCAAATTATTTTGGATGTCGAATTCTCTTACGCATTTAATTGCATCATACTCTCTCATCTTATTCATCATATCCTTAACAGATCACTTAGTCAAATACCTCATGCTACAGTTAGTCACTTTCTTTTTGGTAACTTTTGTTTCCTGTCACATGACTTACTTATGTCTCTAAAAATCTCTTCATATTTGCCTTGTTCTCTTTAATGCTGTCGCTTTTCTAGTGCTCTTCTAAGTTATATTTCTGGACATCATGAAGAGCAAGCATGTCCCACACAGTCAAGGTAGGTTTTTTCTTTTGAAATAAATTGGATGTTGAGCCCATGGTTGATTGAAATCCATTAGACATAGTCTAATTGAGATGATTTAGATGACTTTCCACAGATCCTGAATGTTTTAAGTTTCTCATTTATGGAATACTTGAACCGCTCTCTTTATGACCAAATGGTAGAGAAGGATATCCGAGTCTGTAGTCATGAGAAGTTGCTCCGCTATCGTAAATTGGTTCTAGATTTATTTGCTGAGCTAAACTTTTTTTCATCATAGCATTGGCTCTTTCTTCTCTTAACTCAGTTGAACTTCTAAGTGAGCTGTGGAGAGCTTTTGAAACTGGAGCTTCTTGATCTTTCTTACAAATTTCAGGTAATTTCTATGTTTGGTTTCCTCCATTCAGAAAGGGTGTCCTAGAGTCTGATCCACAAAAATAATCTTCCCCAGATTCAACCTTTTGAATCTCTTGTTGTCTAATTTAATCCATTGATGTGCAGAGTCCCTTTGTTGGTGAAAGTGTCATATTTGAGTAAAATCCTTTGCTCAATTTCCTGTCTGGAGAAAACACTCCTTTCTATGACTTATTTCCTGCTTTTGATTTTTCATGCTAGGGAGATAATGGAAATTTTCCAGTCCCTGTCTTGTATCCTCTTCTCTTGCTTGGAAGAATTAGCATTGTTTCATCCTCAGGTACCCCTAGAATTTTTGAGTTTACACCTCTTTCTAGTCTAGCAAGATCGTGAATGGAGAGTGATTTTCTGTTCTAAAACATGGTGAGTTCATTGTGGATTATCTCTTAAGCTTCCTCTCCAAACTTCTTTATTAAATGACCCTTAATCTGGTTGACAATATCTCCTCCTTTTACCATTTTATTAACTGTGTCAAGCATCTACTCACTAATGTATTGTAGTATCTTGATTCAAACTAGGAATAATTTAAGAAATCGCAATGAAATCTCACTTAAGGTCAACCAGATTTCCTTAAACCAATCAATGGGTTGAGTTTGACAAACTTCCAATCATGCTTGTGATAGCTCTACTTTTCATTAACACCTCTAATGCTCTCTAAACTTCTTCATTCGAACAGAGCTATATTGAAAGTGGTCCAGCTGGACGGTTCCTGGCAACGGCCTCAAGGACATGTGTCCTCACACATACCTGTAAACGATTAACAGGAACTTCTGATGACTACCTCTTCAGTGTTGCTGTTGCTTCTTCTGGTAACTTTTATGCAGGTGGTTACTCCTACTCATCAGGAGCTCCAGTTCTAACTCATGGAGCTAAAGATGCAATTATGTTCAAATTCGATTCATCTGCTACTCTACAATGGGGAAAATACTTTGGAGCAGGTGGAGATGAATAGTTCCTTTCAGTAGTACTTGATAGTTCAGAAAGTGGAGTGTATGGAGGAGGATTCGTCTCAACAGCAAGTCTTTCCAATGGAGATAAGGATGTTCTTCTTATTAAATTCTCAACTTCAGACGGAAGCATCTTGTTCAAGAAGCATATGGGAGGAACTCTCTATGATGTCATTTTCAGAATGACAATGGGATCAGATGGAAGTGTCTATTTCACAGGTTATTCAGCAAGCCCAGGTTGGACCAATGGAGAGAGTGATATCCTTATTGGAAAAGTTTCTTCAGGAGGAGCACTTACTTGGGGTAAACACTTGGGCACAGCTAAACCGGAATTCGGTAGGGCTATAGCACTCTCAAATGACAATAGTTCAGTTTATGTCATGGGAAATGGTACCTTACAAGGTGGAGATACAGTAAATGATTTGATTCTTGCTAAGCTTCAATCAAGTTCAGGAACTGCAACATGGGTTAAATACTTTGGATCAACAAATGAAGAAAACGCAGCTGCCATAGCAAGAGCCAATTCTAATGATGATTTTTACTTAGCTGGAGACTCTAACTCAATAGCTATTGCTGCTAATTGGAAACAAATGCTAGTTATCAAAATTGACAAAGACGGAACAGGAATCTGGGGTGTTCACTTTGGAATCAATAACAAGAAAAATGAATCTAAAGATATAGCTGTAGCAGCAGACGGTCTTACTCTTTATGTGACAGGATATGATCTAGATGCTGGCCTCAATGAAGCAGACTCCTTAATAGTAATTGCTCTGAAAGCTAGTGATGGAAGCCAAGTATGGGCAAACACTATGGGAGGCACATTAGCAGATTATGGAAGAGGAATTGGAGTGATGCCTGACAAATCACTCATTATTGTAGGAAATTCTAACTCAAGCAATAATGCTGTTGACTCAAACGACATGATCATGTTCAAACTTGACTACCTTGGAAGAAATTAGTGCGGATACCTAGGAGTCACATCTGGATAGGTGACTACACCTGCAACGACTGACATGTCAACGAATAAATTCAAAGACTTTTCAGCCTCAACTACTGGAGTTGGGGGTACATTGACTGATGTGGCTTCAGCTGGCTAGACTGGAACTTACACCCAAGCTGCTATTGATGTTTGCTCTACTTACATCCCAGTTGTTGCAATTGAAGGTATTCCATCTCCTCAAGGAGCTTTCTACACCTATGAATACTACTATGTGATCCCAGATTTTTGTGATTCAGTTGGAGACACGCTTACTTATACAGTTACTCTTTCAAATGGAGGTTCCCTCCCTTCTTGGCTTAGCTTCAACCCATCCCTTAAACTTCTTAGAGGAACCCCACAATTAGCAAACAAAGGGACTCTCAACCTCAAAGTGACAGCTACTGACTAAGTGAATCAATCTGGTTCCACTACTTTCGATATTATTGTGAATGCAATGCCTAAAGTGGACGTCACAAAAGCAATAGCAACTCAAGATGCGAGAACAGGAGCGGCTTTTAAGTTTGTGGTTGACCCTGGCATAATTACTGATTCTGAAGGAGATTCACTAACATGGTCTGCAACTGGAGCCCCTTCTTGGATCTCTTTTGATGTTGCAACTCTTACTTTCACTGGAACCCCAGGACCATTTGATATAGGAGTCATTGAGATTGGAATCACTGCAACAGATCCAACAGGCGGAGCTGCTACTACACCTCTACACATTAATTTCATGTAACAATCAATGTTATCAAAAATTTCATTCCTATGTACCAGACACTTTGGATGACTTAGTATTTACGAGTAAATATTGGTTACATGCTACTGCAAACAATAGAATTTAGGATGTCAATATCCCACTGAATGTAGAATGGGTACTAGAGCTCCCATCTTCCACTTTCTCTGATCAAAACGGTGACACACTAACTTTGACTGCCACTCCTCTCCCTACTTGGCTTACATTCACCTAGGACGCTACCACCAAACTTTATTCTTTTAAAGGAACTCCAACTGGCCCAGAGACATACAACATTGATGTTACAGCAGATGATGGATGGCAAGGAAAAGTCACTGATCAGTTCAGTCTTGTCACTGGAAGAGGATTCCCCAATATTGATCCAGTCGCAGGAACTACTATCCCTGATCAAACTGCTTATATCTATAATGCATATTCCTACACAATACCTGAAACTGCATTTACTGATTCAAACAAAGATAAATTGTCACTTGTAGTTACTAAATCTGACGGAAAAGAAATCCCACTTTGGCTAGTTTTCGATGCTTCAACGAATACTTTTTCAGGGACACCTGGCATTAGTGACAGAGAGACAATTGCTCTTAAAGTCACTGCTGATGATAATTTTGGAGGACAAGCTTCCCAGACTTTCAACATGACGGTTACAACTTCCAGTTCGTTATTGGTAGCAGTAGGACTCATCATTTTCCTCTGCTTCCTTTTCATTGCTATTGTTGTGGGGTTAATTCTGTTCATCAGATGGAGAAAGAAGAGGAAGCTTAGAAGAATGAATAAAAAACCAGGAGAAGACTCTTCAGATGACTCAATTGAAGAAATCATTGATAATGATGGATAGCTCACCAAATATCTCACTTCTACAGCTACTCTTGCCTAAGCTAAAGCCATGAAAGCAACCATGAAACAACTCACAGGTAAGGATTTCAAGAAAGGTGCTAAGAATAGAGAAGTCAACCAAGAAATTCCTGATAACATGTTTATTGTTAGAAAGCAAGTCGACACAATCTACAACAAGAAGCAAGCAATGGGCAAGTTCAATAAGTTGAGAGAGACGGCAGATGCTTTTGCTAAAACAGCTGGAATGACTAAAGGAGGAGATGAAGATGAAGGATCACTTCCAGTAGAAACAGAGCAACCAGCTATTGGAAGATCACTTGAAATTTCAGCTGTCAATTACTCCACACACAATAAATCGAATGAATCGTATAGATCAGGAGACTTCTATCCCAATGCCCCTGCCCCTCAATCTCCTAAGGTAAGCAAGAAAGGAGCTGCTACTAAAGGAGGCCCTTCAGTAATGCCAGGTGGAAGTGCCAAAAAGACAACAGGTGGAGGATCAGCAAAAAGCGGTGGAAAGCGAAAGAAGTGATATTAAGAAAACCTCAATTAAAAACTTCTCTAATTATTTCATAATTAGAAATTCAATTTCTTCAATTCATCCAGCAATTCCTCCTTCGACATGCATCTCGTGCCTGGACTGTCTCCTTTTCTTCGAGTGAATTTGTTGTCATCAAGGGATGAATTTCTTTTTGTGCTCCTCCTTCTTTGGTTCTTTCGAGGAACTGAATAATCATCATCTGAGTCAGAATCACTGTCCTCCTATTCTCCATTATAGATAAAAGAATTCTTGTCAGCTCTAATTGTCTCCATTAAAGTAGAAGATTCAAAGAGAGAATAATTGGGTCCACCACTTTCAATTGTCTTCATTGCGTGTTCTACAAAGACTGGGTCAGTGTTACAATCAAGGATATCAAACAAAAACACTTGAACAGCTTCATAAAAGTTGACTGGTCATTTTGAGTTATGAGTTCCTTCAAAAGAGATCAGGGTTCTCTTTCCATTATAGTTTTAATAGATTTCTTCTCCATGCCAGTTCGGAATTAGTTCATCTTCATTTGCAATCGCTAGTAGTGCAGGGCATTGGGTTAGTTGACATCCCTCACGAACATCTAGTTCAAAAAGATCGAATCCAGCTTTCTTTAGTACTTTCTTTCTCACATATTTCATCAATGATTTTTTAATGAATTCAGGAGCTAGCTTGGCATGTTTTTTTACAAGGTCTTCACTCAGCATTTTTAAGCTACAGAAAGGAGAGTCAAGCACAAGTCCAGCTATTGTCGAATCTCTTTAGGCATATAATAGAGCAGTAACAGCTCCCATAGATCTACCCCAAATTGCAATTTTGCTGACTCTGTTGGATGCTTTAAGATAGTCAACCACAGTTGACACATCGTCTTTCTCATACCAACCTAATGTTATATATTTGCCTTCACTCAGTCCACAACCTGAGAAATCAAAGCAGAACACAGAGATCCCTGAAGGCAGTAATTTTTCAACTGCAACTAATGACCCCAGTCGTGAAGAACAATTACCATGAAGGTAAATCACGCAGGGAATCTTCAGTTGAAGTCTATGGGCTTCTTCAGGTTCAAAGAAGGAGCATTTGAGAGCTAGCCCTCTAGAATTTTTGAGAGTGACGTCAGTCCTCCTATATATGGTTGACTGCTTTTCCTAAGCTTAATCTTCACTTTCAAGTGTGAAGTACATAGGGCCAAGATCAGAAATTTGATAGATATCTCGTTCAGGTCTGACAAATGCTTTCCAAAGCATAGTAAATGGCCATTTTGACTTCTTACTCTTGAATTTGTCCTTCACATCTTTCCATTCATCCTCTTAATCTCTTTCCATTTTAATTCTGATGGATGCTACTAAGAGCAGAGGATTGGTTTTGTTAGGGATATTCTTCAATATCAAAGTCACTGTCATTTAGAACATTTTTGAATA
>JAGYYR010000046.1:0-14551 GCA_021439965.1 Uronychia setigera | reverse complement strand
GTTTGTTGTTTTTTGATAGTGGAGTTAATTTCAGTCTCTCTCTTGAGTCTATCATCTTTAAGTTCTGCAAGTTCAATCTTCTATTCTCTGTTTTGTTCAATAAGTTGTTCTATCTGGTCATTCAGACTCTTCTGATTTTTAAATGCATTTTCACATTCTACTTATTTCTATTAGTTTTCCTCTTTAAGGATCTATTTCTCTCTCTATTCAGATTTAATAGATTCATAAGCATCTTCCAGATCTGATTCAAGTTTTTTCTTCAAGCTTTCAACAATTAAATTGCTCTACTCTAATTCACTTATCTTCCCTGTGAGACTGTTGATCTATTGGTGCAATTCTTTGATTTCCATTTCCTTTTACCCTAATTCCTCTTTAACTGCTTCATCCTTCTCACATGATATTTCTTGTGGTTTCTCTTTAGTAGGCCAGTCAAGAGTCTATAATTGATCTGTAATGATTAGATCTGGTTTTGATTCGTCAATTGGATCAGATTAAGTTTCCTTGTCTTATTTCTAGCTTGCTAATTCAATTGACTCCCATTGATTCTACTATTTCTCTGGATCTTTGATCAACATTAGTCACTTACTTAAATCGATTAGATCCTGTCCCTCTTTATCTTAATCTAAAGGGATCAATGTCTCTCCATTTGAAACGGATTATACTTCCTCACTGTTTTCCTTTTAAAATTAAGTTTCAAAAAGTTTTTAACTTTCTTCAAGTTTTACAGTCATTTCTATTTTTACACTATCTCCTACCCTCTTTTATATTTTTAAGTCTCTTTACTTCTCCATCATACTGTCTAATTACTTCACAAAGCTAGGCATGGCTGTATGCTTGTAGTTTCCCTTTATCAAAAACTTCTGCTTTTTTTGGTTCAGTTTCAACAGAACTGTTACTTTGTTCCATGCTCTTAGCAGACTGCTAATGATTAAAGATGGAATACATTAGTGGGTTTAGGAGGAAGTAGAGTTTCGCCATCTTTTTTTTTGTCTTTATCTTTCTTTCCCAACTCTTTCAACTTTTTAATCATTTTAATTAAAGAAATAACTGCAGAGGCAAATATCAAATGATACTTTTTAAAATAGCGTGGATAAATTCAGTAAATTTCTTGTACCGTACTTCATCGTCAACAGCCGACTTTAAATCAATTTGATTGAAGATCGCTATTAAAGCGTCAAAGAAATTTCCCATGTTCATGATATTAGGCAATTTGTCACAACTGTTCCTGAAAATGCGGTCAAGGAATTATTTTATCTAAGTGTTCTTTATATTCTATTCTGATATCAATGACAGAGAAATAGAAGCAGCATTGTTGATTTAGTTTTAAGCAGATGTCTAAGTAATTTTTTTTGAGAATGTTTCAGGAATGAGGTTTCCCAGCTTCCTGAACTAGTCATTCGTAATATAATCTGGTGTACTATACCCAGAGAGTTCACAGAAAATAAAATTTGCTTTTATCAATACCGTAAATCTGAAATTATTGGGTTACTTACTTCGCATATTCACTGCCAAAGATATTCAGTTTGAGATAGGAGTTTTCAGACTTGGTGTGGGGTGCATGGATACTGCCTTATCGGGATTAGCTTGCCGAGGATGGTCCTGTATCAAGCAACTTTTACCCCAGACTTTTACATTCATTATCATCTAATCAACTATTCCCTTATCTGTCTTTCATTCTATCAGAATGGTCTGACAAATGACTCATCAGAGACTTTTGTGTTCTATGACTTCCAATTCTAAAATAGGGTTAACTTGATTGAATCGCTTCTTCATCTTCATCACCGTATTCTTATTATGCCAGAGCAGCAGTTTTAGCTAATGCTCCAACTATAGCCACATATGATTATCTTTTCTTCTCTACCCAAGGATCCTACCTTGGGTGTTGAATCCTTGAAACCAATTTAATTGCATCCCCAATAAACATCATCTTTGCATAGTAGTGGAGCTTTGAAGGAATAATGTTGATTTTTTCATCGTATTTGTCTTTGTAGGTAAGGTAGTGGGACAGATGAGGAAATGAATTAGCTTCAATGAAGTATGGGTTGAGATTTTCATCAAAGAACAAATCTATTCCAATGAGCTGAAAGCATCAAGCTTTAATTGATTTGTCTTTCTTCCTTCCTATTTCGGAATAGAAATTATTAGCCATGAATGGCTCCACAGCAATACTTATCTACCAGATATAAACACTCTTTGTGCATGTGAGAATAATCATTAGTTTTTAATCAGCTTTTCTTTCATTTCTAATTCATTCGACTCAATTGAAGGGATAGAGAATGCCATAATCCCAAGAATTTTCTTCATTTCGTGGATAGTTCTAATCACGAAAACCATCAAATACAAAACGTCAATCACAATAATTGAAGCATAAAGCCAAAAATCAAAACTCAGCTTTTGTTGATCATCTAGAGTGAGAGCATAAGTTTTTATCATTTGAGCAGTTCCTAGAGCAAAAGCTGATGCAAGGACTATGGGATCACAAGTGGGTGATTTCTGATTAGTGACATGAGCGACCATTAAAGAAATGGAGAGCTTTGCAAACTAAAATCCAAATGCATAACCACTTAGTCTTATCCAGTCATCTTTAAACTCTTGTGAAGTCAGATAGAGAGAGAGAAAAGATAAAGCAAATACTAAGTAGAAAACGAAAATATCTCTTAAGATTTGAGAAACTTTGCCCACTGATTTTTCACTTTTCAAAATATTGACAATATTGAAGATCACAAACAATTGACTTCCCACTGAGCACAGAATTGATAGCCCCATTGCAAAACTTACTTCCCCATACACTGCTCCTGTCCAAAATGACTCATTGACACATGCTGCAAGAATGCTAAGCAACAGATACACAACTGCTCCATCTGAAACTCCATTAATTACTGGAAGGTATAAAGCTCCCACATAGAATTCTTCAAGAGTAGCAAAATAGAAGGTAGCAGTCATTATTAAATTGGTGAGGACAAACACATTATTTCCAATGAGCATCATCTATGAGAGAACCATTATAAAATGAAAGGTTGTGATTGCGTCACACCCATGGTCGAACATTAGACCCATGGGGGATGATGATTTAGTCTTCCTTGCCTGTTTTCCATCTGCGCAATCAAAAACTTAGTATATGGTAAAAGAGAGTCCAATGTACACACATAGCCAGCTGGGAGAAGGGGTACTGAAGCTTTACCCAGTAATTGAAAGGATGAGGATGTGAGCAGATAGAGGAAAGAAAAAGCCAATCAAAGTAATCACATTTGGAGCCATCCAAGTAGGAAGAACATCAACTAATGCCTGTGACAGAGGTGAAAAGAAGTATTTATAAACATAACTAGCATCTCCTCCAGCATATGAATAGTCTTTCAAGCTCTAAGCTCCTTCTTCAGATATCACTCCCATTAATTTAAGATTTTTCAGATATAAACACCCCTACCTTAGTAGACAAATCTTTTATTTTCGATTTAAGTATCTCTATGTCAACACCTTGCTCTTTCAGAGCAATAAATACTTGGGATAGGAGTCAGGTATGACTTTTAAGGTTATGAGCGTCAAAGATATCTTAATTTAGACACACTTCCTTACTATCATCATCAGCAATAAATGTGTGATTTTAGACATTAAGAGAAAAGTTGGTGAGATGCATAAAAGACTCAAGTCTATTGTCTTCGTTTGGCTTTTCATAATTCATCTGAATTTAAAGAATTTAAAATACAGAACACATCCTCACAAGTCCCTCAGTGCAAATATAAGTTTGAATAGGGTCAATGCCTTTAAATAAAAGCATTATCCTGAAGTCAACCTTTTTTCTTTCAATGAGCAATGGATTTGAAATATACTTCTCTACCACTAAACTCGAATTTTCCCTCAATTCCTGCGTGATTTCATCAAAACTATTCCATTAAAAAAGCATTTTACTTACTTATTAGAAAGGAAAATTCCTTTTCCTTAGCAGCTTGAAGGAGGCTTAACAATGAAGTATTAATCAGATCCAGACTTCATGTCTTGTCTCAGATTTCCAATGTCCTCTGGCAGAATGTAACTGTCTGGGCAAAAATCATAATCTTAAGGAAATAGCTTCTTCATTCATTAGAGAATTTTGGTTAACATTTTTTTATTCATCACAGCCTACATTAATAAACTGCATTACTGAAGTTGAAGGGTAATGATCAATCAAGACAGGTAGTCATTTGTAAAGCAACCACTGCATAGGTTCAAAGTGTTTCCCATTCCAAATTATTGTGTGTTTCTCTTTCCCATTTTTTTCTTCCTAATTATTAGCTATCATCTTACTTTCCAACCGTTTTTTTGAATTACCAACTTCATTGTGTCAGATGTTCTAGGGTCAGGCATAAAAATTCGAGGAATTTTATTTTTGTCAAATTTTTCATTTGAGAAAAAATCAGAAATTTACTCATTGTTTTCAACTTTATCCCGACTCTGATAATTTCTCTGAGGCACTACCACCCTCTTTGGTCCAAACCCTCATGTTCCCATGTTTTTGAATATAATAGACTGCCCAACAGAATTCCCTGCAACATGATTAATGCTTCACTAAGCAATCTTTGAGTTATATGCTTTACTTTAGTTCTTTACCGTATTTTATCCTTAATTATTGTCCATCATATCTAAATCAGCTGATTTAACCACTGAGGGGAAACGAACATTGCTCTTTTTAAATGAAGAAGGAGAGTTGAGTTTTGGAAGTTGCTTTTTAAGGTCTTTAATTTAGTTAGCAGACACCTAACAACTATTCTGAGTTAGATTTGAATTAGTTGGAATAGCAACAGAACTCACTTTTGTAGATTCGCTTATTAAAGGAGAAACAGGTAGTAAAGATCTGACTTCAATGGTGCGCTTTATCCTCTTTGAAAGCTAGAATTCTGCCATTTCATTAGAAATGGTGATATGAGTGTTTTCAAAGGGGTTCAGTTACTTTTCTTGCAAATGTTTTGCCCCATTCATGTATTTCTTCTATTAATAGCATATTGAAGATTGTTTGTGATGAGAAGAATTATGACAGCTTTAATGGTGGTGAGTTTTGGTTTACTAGTGATTGGACTGCTGTTTGAATGGGAGTTGGGGTCTTTGCTACGGATTGCAATACTGAGGAGGACTAACTCCATTTCACATGCTTGCACTTTTGGCTTCAACTTTTTTATCCAATATAATCCCTTACAAAGGAATCATTCCTGGGATTGAAGATATGATAGCTTGGGGTTGGATCTTTGAAAAATCAGAAATTTGGGTGTAATAAGGACAGTAAACCTTTGGGTTTGCTGGATTTGGAGATGCAGCAATGACATTGTTACTGGAAGTTCATGTGATATCGGGAGAATGCTTCTTATTTGCAGTCACACTCCGGTTCTTGTAGTTGCGTTGCTCTACTCCCACATTTACTTTGAAGAACTCTGAGCCAATGAAGTCTCTACATTTAATGCTAACTCTTGGAGCTCTCTTTCTTTTTTCCATTAATCTTACAAATTAGGATTAATAAGCATTAAAATTTTCCTTTGAAAGCATTCCCACCAACAACTTCATTTTCTTCACTGTATTCGTTTCTTTCGACTCGATCTTCTCTGCAAGCAATTCTAGACCTGTTAAGAACTAGTCAAAATTCATCAGATTCGCTCTCTTTGTTTTATTGTTTCGGACAATCGTCTTGAAGATCCAATCAAGAATTGATTTCTACTAACTCCTATTCATGATAACTTTTCCTTTTTCAATTAAATTAGGCATTCCTTGTTGCACTGATAACTTCTAGAATTGGACAGTAGTAATTGTCTCAGTGACCCGATATCCACACAATCTTTCGTAGATTTTCCTTCCTTCATTAATTAAGTTGAATCTAATTTGACACTGCTCGTTACTTATTTCCAGTTTTGGAAGGAAGGATTTTAATGAACCTTGCTTTGCTCCATGCTTCATTCGAGACTATGAGGTTCTCTTGGCAGCTTTGAGAGTAAGGGTCAGCTTAATAGTCAGGATCAATAAGTTTAAGTTCTTTTTCCTAAATTTTAAATATTTTCCATACCATTGCTAAGCTAATAGCTTATGAGATCATATCAGGTTTTAAGTACTTGTCCAATTGCTAGACAACCCTTTCAATCTTGGTTGTGGTTCCATTACTCCTTGTCTTAGGAAAGATTAAATTTAACCCTTACTTTTCTTTGATTATGCTGAGATTTGAGTTCATATTTGAAACAGCTGATACTAATTTTGAAGTTTCACTCTGCATCATGTCGAATACACTGAAAATTTCAAAAGCGTTGATCGATATGAGATTCATATTTTCATTGAACTGAAGGATGCTTTCAAATAGTATCATTTCTTCGTCAACTCCTTTCTGTTGACGACCTGATTCCGATGATTCTTCACTAGTTTCATAACCCAATCTGGAAGAGCTGGTCTAAGAGTTCGAAGTCGTCTGATCCGAAGAAGAGGTCTCAGTGTAATTTGAGGAAGATGACTTCGAGTTCTGAGATGAAGTATTATCAGAGCCAGATACTGATGAGGAAAATTAATTTACGCTGACCTATGAAGCTTTCACTGACTCTATCCCCATACTCATATGCTGCTCTTTAATGGGCTATGGAATGGGAACCACATTCTTGGTGTTTTGATTCTTAACTGTATTATTTTTGGTTGAAGCATCAGCTGGAGGGATTTCTTTCTTTTTGTCATTGTCAGCTTTAAACTTAGAAGATACTTTAGGAACGAACTTGCGTTTAGAATCTTCCCCATCAACTCTTTATCCTCCAAGTTTTTCAACTTTTGATATACTCTTTTACCTTTTACTGGCCCGAACTGAGGAAATCATAGATTCGTCACTCTGCAATGAGTCGTCTCTGTCTTTATCCTTATCCTTAGATTTGTCTCTTTTCTTCCCCTCTTTTTTTCCTTTTTTCTACAATTAAAAACCTTAGCATACTTCTTTTTCATTAAACATAGTGTTGAAAATGGTGAGTCTTCCTCCTTGAATGAAATTTTTGTTTGTCTTCTTGTTCTTCTTTTTGGTCTCTGCCATTTTCTTGTTTTTAGCATTCTGATGCTTCTCTTTTCTTGAATAGGCGACCTTCCTTATCTCAAGAGCTGTTTCTCTGAACTCTCCTAAGATGTTATTGAAGTCTGCTTTTGTGAGGATTAAAAGTTAGCATTCCTTGTCTGAAAGAGCAGTTGAGTCTCTTGATTCCCCTGAGACAATTTCATTTTCCCCAAAATATGAACGTTCTTTGTACTTCTTGAAAACCACCCCTTCAAGAGTAAGTAGTTTGATCGTGCCTTTTGCAATAAAATACACTTTTTTTAAATAGGCATATTTACCTTCTTCAGCTGGATCTCCTTCTTTGTAAAGGATCTCTTTTGCTGGTAAATTCATTTGTCTGAGCAACGGTAATATATGCCAAAGGAAATTTGGGTCTTTGTCTTTGAAGAAAGTTATATTGTCAATGATGTCTGCATGAGTTTGATGGATAACTTCCGCTCTCAGTGAAACAGGTAAATCATCAAGCAATTTCTCTTGGTCTATGGCTTCCATCTCATTATTGTTGTTTCTATAATTTATGGTGCCTTTACTCTATGAACCTTTTGATTCTGATTTCCAGGTCTTTCTCTAATTGAATCTTGTTGCTGAATTCTTTAAGAGCTCTAAGTTTGGCTCTCAATCTTGCAGCTTTCACATCTTGACTTGACATAATAGAGGAAAGATTTCCAATAGTAAAGGAGTAAAAACCAACTCCAAAAATCATCCATAATATGGAAAAGATCTTCTCAATATTGGTTGAAGCTGAAATATCCCCATAACCCACAGTAGTCAACGTCTAAAAAGACCTACAGTAATAATGCCCCATACCAGTAAAAGGCAACCAAGTACTGCTTCGAAGTATTTTCATTCTGTAAGTTCTATTGCACTACCCATGTATCTGGGTTCAAGTCTTCTAAAGTAGCCTATTTTTAATGAAGAAAGCTTACATTCAAGAAGAATACACAAGATGCAACATGAACTAGGAAGAAGACTGAAACTGTTGCTGTCAGCATTCTGATCATTCCAGTGTTAATATGGAACTTGTTTGTGATTTTGTTAATAGCTGAGGAGTACTTGATGACATTTGTGAATTTGAACAGCTTCATGAATTTTATGAATCGGAAGATATTCGCATTCTAGGTGTAAGTTGGGCCATTGTCATTGAAGCTCAAATAAAAGAGATCAAATGGAAGACTAAAGCATCAGAAAGGCAATTACCATGAGAGTAGATCAATTGGGAACCAAGATTTCAAATATGACATGGCAATCTTCTTGAATCTCACCTCCATATTGTTGTCCTTATCTATGTACCCTGTAAGGAAACCGAAGACCATATCAAGAAAGTAAATGAAATCCAAGATGGTTAAAGTTATGACCCATTACAGTCTGTCTTCATACCATGAGAATGCTGCATGATAAGGAATAATAAGAGTCCCAAAAGCGAGCATTACAAGCATGATAAGACTCCAATTTCTATGAAATCTTCCCGTTGGATCTATCACAACAAAGCATGTATATCCTTCAAAACTATTCGTTGAAGAACTCTAGTCCAAGTTTTCTGTTGCTCCCCAGAGGTTAATCTCCTTGTTGACTTTAATAAAGGCTCTAGTAGTCGTGTTGATTGCTTTTGCTCTGAAAATAAGGAGTGACCATAATCCTCTTGCTCTTTTCTTCTTATCAATTTCGGAAAGGTACTGAATAGGAACTCTTTCATCATAGTCTTGGATGTTAGGCTTTCTCCATTTAAATTTTGGCTTCTTGTCAAAGAAAATGAAATCTTGATTAAAATTGTATTTTTTCTGTCCTCCTTTGAATTTCATAACAGTCTAGGACTTCACTCTTTGTAATCTTTTCTTTGTGTTTGATTTTTCAAGAGTTTTTCTTGAAACTGAGCCAAAATCGTAATTCTTATCAGCAAATCAGTTTTAAGAGCTTTTGTTGGTATCCCCTCCGTCAGGGAAGACTGAAGTTAGCACTTTCATTTCAGACATGACCCCACCCATTCCACCATGCCCCAGGTAGGTCTTCTATTTAAATTCACGATCTGTAAAGAGGAGATCATTTGACTCCATTTGATTAACTGTAGGCTCATGGGTTTACTTTGAATTTTTGTTAACCTCCTACACTATCTTGCTGATTGTTTCATCACCTTTTTAAGACATGTTGTTTTCCCATTCCTCAACAACATTTGAATGGCTTGAATGCTATTCAATGCTATTCTTAACAGTGAGCAATTCGCTCGCCTTTGCTTGAATACAATGGTTACCTTAAATGTTGGTATTTTCCTCATTATTTAACTTCAGGTTAAATGTTAAGTCAAATTATGATGCAAGAGTCTCTTTACCTGAATCATTTAAGTACTTTGAATACTCTGTGTTCTCTTCCTTTATCACTGATTTGTTATTCTTCTCTTTGTTTCTAGACGTCGTAGCTGAGGTTGTGTACGAATTGGGACCAAACTACTGGACTTTATTGCGCTAAGAATTAGAAATATTGAAATTTCCATTGCCTTTTATTGAAGAATATTGAGATGATTTTGGATTTTGAGCTACATTCTTCCTAAAGTTGAATTAGCTCTAGGTCTATGAAAAACTTGAATCCCAGGCTGGTAAATATTCCCATAGGTTCTCTGTATCCATATGCCCATCAACAGGAAAAGTTTGCACTAATTTTTCATCTGTTTTTCTTTTTTTGCTGAAGACAACATCGATGGTGAGCTTGAAAGCGTCATCTTTAAAATGAATGGAAATAGTACCTAGCATTCGTGGTATGATTTTAGCAAGAAGTGCACTGGACTCTTCTAAGCAAGGGTTTGAGTTAACTTCAATTAACCAAGGGTTGTATTCACCATCAAGGATGAAGTCGAAACCAAACACTTCAAAGCAAGATTTCTTTTCTGGATACTTGCACAGTCTTTTCTTCACCTTATGTTTATTGGGATTTTTACTGATTTTAAAGAGAGTGAAACCTGATCTTTCATTTTAGGGACAAGGTCCTCATAAACATCAATTTAGATCTCTGATTGTTTTAAGTAAATTTGCAATTGATTAAATGACATAATATTTCCTTCCTCAAACTATCCATATGTCTGAGAAAACTTCTGAACAGCGTTGTTAGTTAAGTGGACAAACTGCTCTGTTATTTTATCACTACTTAACGTAAACTCTGAACTAGAAGTCCTTACATATCCCTCTCTATCGTTTACGTATATAGCTTACTTGAAGAAGTAGGGTTTGAGCTCATGAGTGATCAGAACCCATATTCTAATATCAAACTTCCTCTAATGGATAAGCATTGGTTTCTCGACATATTTTTGAATGACGAAGTCTTTCACTTTAATGATGTCTTAATCAGGTAGAGTTTTGGATTCTTGGGCTGAACTAGGATTTAAAGGAGATTGTTAAGGTTAATTTAGGGTTGTGTTTTCTTTGATTGGCGCCCCTTCACTAAGATCTTTAAGAAGAGCTTTTAATCTTTCAATAGAATCAAATATGTAGATTCCTCTCCCTCTGTTTAGTCCAGTCGGTTTTAACAGCCACATATTGTTTCCACTGAAATGGGTCCTATGTAGGTACATTCTTGCATTAAAAGCATGCTTGTTCCTTTCCTTTGGAGGCCCTGAGAGATTGCCAAGTTTATTATTTATCTTTTCTAAAGACTCTTCAAGAATGCTCGGTGTTCCCAACTATTCTTCAGGATTTTCTGGAGAATGTTTTTTAAATACCGACTTGAATTCATTGATGGCATTGAAAACAGATTGGAACTTATCAAGATCATTGTTCAGAGGACCATCATATTTATTGATGAGGAATGTCAATGGAACATAATCAAAAACGTTCATCCTTCATTGGTCACAGTAATTTTAGAGGTTAGTGAACAATTAGTCTTTTGTTGTTATTTCCTCGTGGTACTCAAAATGATTGACCATCTATCTCTTCCCGTGAGAATTCAGAATATCAAAGAAAATCCCCTTGGACATTGGTTGCCATTTAAAATGGAAAAGAGTATTGAAACTGGTAGTTTCTTCCCAATCAGTTCGACTATCCATCACTGTTTTCAAGACTTAAGAATTATTCCCTTTGATCACGATGTACTGAAGAGAGTTAATGACCCCTTACCTTGAAGTTCTCTTTTTCTACATTAGTCTAGAGATTGGCAGATATATGGTTATACTTGGCTTTGATCTCCTTCTAATTCTGGATAATTCGTTCAGATTCTACTTGCCAATCAGCAGGAGGAGCAACAAATTGCTTTTTCTGTCTGGTATAGTTGATTTTTCAAGGCTGTATTATAACTTCAGTTGAGATCTAACTTGATTGATTCTATGATACATTCATTGTAGATCATTAATATCTAAGGATAAATTTGAGTATTGTAATTAAAAAAATTGCTCTTAACTCTATTGGGGATTACTTCCAGGTGCCAAACTGTTTCTCTATCATTAGTTTAGCATTAAAAAAAGAGGTTACCAAGTATTCTTTAATTTTTCAACAAGCAATTATTTTTTCTCTATATAACTCTATTTTATAGCTTGAAGTAATTCTTATTTTATGATATAGGGATAGCTAATGTTTTTTATTACTATACTACTTTTGGTAGCAAACCCCATATTTTTTGGAACTATCAAGGATCCCTGTCCACTTGAGCATCTAAAGAAAATTTTTTATTTGTTTTACACTAAAAGAAACTTAAACCCAATCAGAACTTAATAATGACATCAAAATCATTAAGATCTAGGTAAAAGTGCAGAAGAAAACACAAAAAAAAGAGAAAAAATTACAGGTAGAGAGTAGTTAAAAATTAAGGAAGAAGTAGAATTTCTTATTCATACCTTGGTTTCATACAAATAACACACTACTTTTTTCTTTTGATTTGGATGATTTCTACATTGCTGAGGAGGGATGATTCGTTGCATTTTAACGCTTGCTTGTCATTTGGGGTACGGGAGTTATTCCTAGGATATTTTATTTTTCTTACCTTTCTTTGGAATGGGTAGCTTCTACTTGGAGAGTATCTAATTATTGTTAGATGAAGAGGAGTGCTTTTCTTCTTCGTCTTTTTTTCCTTTAGATTCTTTCCTAACTGTAATATCATAGTCTCCAATTGCAGTGGCTATGCTTTATTCTTCTCCAAGTCAATCTGAGCCTTGTTCTAATTTCTTTTACTCTTTCCTCAACTGCATGAAAATTGACTTCTTCAGCCATTTAATACTGTGGCACTATTGGATCCCTTTAAAGTTGTCTGAATGGGAAAACTTGTATCTTCCTGATTTTCAGTCACTATTGCTTCCTGATGACTTGCAAGATTTCTCTTGATACAGGTGAATGTCTTCAGGCACTGTTCTATCTAAAGAGTTGGTTTTGTTAACAGAATCTCCACTATCAGGTTTCATAGAAGCTGCCTGCATTAAGCTGATTAATTCATTAGTAAGGGTTTAACTATCAATGTTGTAATTTCTATAGCCTTTGGTTGTGGTCTGTCTACTCTATTGATCATCCAATGATCCTTTGCATGCTAAAGCTTCACTCGTCTCTTCTAAGGCAGTTTGGAAGGAGCTGTCAATTTCATAGTTGTTTTGAATGAAATCAAGGAATTCCTGGTTTTCTTAAGTTGTTCCTGTTTTGGCTTTACCCTTTCCTAACCAGATTTCTTAAGGGTTGAGATCACTTAAAACATTTCCTGCTTTGCCTAGCTAATTTTAATACTTTTCGAAAATTCTAGCAATCATAATTTCCTTGCTTAATTGGAGTTGCTTTTGTAGTTATTGATTTGTTTCTCTCATTTTGTCAATTTATTCATTTTCTCCATCGTCTTGTGAAGATTTTTCAAATTTTTGAAGATTAAGTTAATTCTTCTTTAACAGGAAGTTATTTTTGACAGAACCATTGGCAGCCTCAGTGATTGCAGACAGGAGGATCTTATCTCTTTCCATTAGTGATGATCTCCTCTCATCTTTCTTCCCCTCCATGTTGCTCTTGAGAGTCCTCGTTTCCTTTCATCCATTTGACTTCTCCACAGGGCTTCTGACTATCTACAATCACAATAGTTATGAGAGGAGCAAGATGAAACTGAATTACGAGGAAATGATGATGTATAGAGGATAGCTTAGTTTTAATTTTAAATCTTGGCATCTATTATTTTGGGAGATGATGAGATTGAATACTGTTCAACAATTCAATTTGATTCAACTTCCATTCTCTTAGACTTTTAGTTCTGTACTTGCTCATTATGCAACAATTGGTTCAAGCCAGAGCCCCCACTGATTGGCTTTTAAAACTATTTTCCTGTTACCATTGAATCTGCCATTTGAGGCCCTCCATAGATGTCTCAAGTTTGATTTATGATGACCATGTTGTTGGGGTTCGGGGTCGGTTACTGGGTCTAGCAACCTAAGATATCCTTATGATAAGATATCTATTGCATATTAGAGATTCTACCGCTTGTGAAGTTCTGATGGATATGAAATCTTTGCGAGTTTATTGATGAGTTGAGGTTTTAGCCTTCTTTTAGTTTTAATTTGTTGGAAGCATGATCACCTAACCCTTCAAGGTTCCTTCTTCCTATAAATTAAGTTTGGCCTGCTGAATTTTTTGAATCTTGATTGAGTTCTCCTCCAATTATTCTCGAAGTCTAATCTGGTGTGGGGAATAATTTCTTCTAATTGCAAAGAGTTGAAATCTCAAAACCCCAACGACATTAAGTTAATATGAGCTCTCTCTAGTAATCCCAATCTTTACTCAACTTTAATCAGTGCTCCAAATTTGCCTCAACTTGGAAAAGTATTCTTGACTGTAAAATAACACTTCTCAAATTGAAATATCTCTAAATTAGGAGGTATATTTATTCAAACTAAGAGTTTCGTTTCCAGTAACAGAATTATCATTTCTTCAGCATTTTTTACATGAGAATGATATTTAAGACATTTAAAATTGAGGTTAGGTTTTGGGGTTGGGAATGTATTAGTATTGCTGCTAATAAAAAGGATGATTTTAAAGGCTATTGGTCTTTTTCTTTCCAATACTGATCCTCTCTATTTCTTCATCTTCTACACTTCTCACGTATACTCCTGCACTTCTCTGTCCATTGAGTATACCTGGATCTTTCAATCCACCAATTGGAGGTACCTTGTTACCTTACTTAGTTTCAATTCAAGCTAATTCCTTTCTACTATACAGTGGTTAAGGAGAAATTAAGCCAGTTTTTTCCTGTTGGCTTTGAATTTGATCATTTATGAAGGCACTCATTAATCTGAATGAATTAGTGCAGTTTCACCCTGATTAACCTTTTTTCACATCACATTTAATTGGTTTGTTGATTGATCCCACATGAGCCTAGGAAGCACCTGTTGATAGTGATTTTCTACCTTTCAATTCATTTTCCTATACTTCTCTTCTTTTATCAGAATCTATTTTTCCTTAGTAAATTTAACCTTCTCCACCACCACAAATGAGTGTGCTATTTTTAAAAGCAGAAGGAGGAATGTTTACTCCTTGTTTTATGTTCATTTAATCAATCTTGGTCCTTAGTCCCTATACATTC
>JAGYYR010000045.1:0-14593 GCA_021439965.1 Uronychia setigera | reverse complement strand
ACCCCAAAACCCCTTAAATCTCTGAGAATGATGAGTGATTATATTAAAATGGAAAAAAGCAAAGATATTGCCGAAGAAATTGAGAAAGAGAAACCAATGGATGAAGACCCACAAGAAGAGACTGTAAGAAATTGATTAATTGTACAGGCCAACCAAAAGAAGAAGAGGAAGAGAAAGAACAAGAAGAAGAACGCAGATGGAGGAGAAGATGACCAAAATGAAGAAGTTGGTGAAAAAGAGGAAGCATCAGCAAAGGTTGAAGCACAAAAGGAAAAAAAGGATGACGAAGAGGAGGAAGAGAAGGATGATGAAGAAGAAGGTGGAGATGGGGAAGGAAAGAAGAAAAAGAAGAAGAGAAATAGAAAAAAGAAGAAGGGAGGGGAAGGTGAAGGAGAAGGAACTGGTGCTGGGAATACGAATGCCAACTTCTCAAGAGCTCAAGACAATAGCAGGTTCAGACTACTAGGGAGCTGGGAAGAAGGAGAGTCAAGACAGACCAATCCACCTACTCTCACCATTACTCAACAATACCCCAATAAGGACTATCCAATAGGTGAAATTATGGAGTACCAAGATGAAAATAGAAAGAGAACTTCAAATGAAGAACTCCGGTCAAAAGAAAAGATTTTCGCTGACCAATATTCAGACCTAAGGAGATCTGCTGAGTGCCATAGACAAGTTAGGAAGTTCTCTTAGGCAAATATCAAACCAGGAAGGAAGTTGATTGATATCGTGGAAGAAATAGAAACTCTAAACAGGCAACTCATAGAGTCAAACAAAATTCTTTCAGGGCAAGCATTCCCAACAGGAATCAGTGTTAACCATTGTGCTGCTCATTTCACCCCCAATCCAGGTGACACCAAAGTTCTCGAAAAAGATGATGTCGTCAAGGTAAGATTTTAATTTACATTCAAGATTGATTTTGGTACTCATGTCAATGGTTATTTGATTGATTGCGCGTTCACTGTTGCTTTCAATGACATGTATGACAATTTGCTGATGGCAGCCAAGGATGCCACAAACACTGGAATAAAAGCAGCAGGTATTGATGTTAGACTCTGTGATGTGGGTGAGGCCATCCAAGAAGCAATGGAGAGCTATGAGGTTGAAATCAATGGAACAACATTCCCAGTGAAATCTGTGAAAAACCTCAATGGTCACTTGATTGGTCAATATCATGTATTCACTAATAATAATGATTAGATCCATGCAGGAAAAACTGTTCCAATTGTTAAAGGAGGTCCACAGACAAGAATGGAAGAAGGAGAGCTCTATGCCATTGAGACTTTCGGCTCAACAGGAAAGTAAGGAAATCATTTTTAAAGCTATCAGGGGAATTGTATTCGACGATGTAGACTGCAGTCACTACATGAAAGACTTTTATGCAACTGATGTTCCTTTAAGAAACCCCAAGGCCAAATCACTCTTGAAGCATATTGATGAACATTTTGGAACATTAGCTTTCTGTCGAAGATGGCTAAATGATAATGGATTTGATAAACATATCATTCCCTTGAAGGCTCTAGTGGACTCAGGTGTTGTAGCAGCTTACCCACCTCTATGCGATATACCCACACAATTTAAAAGTCTATTTTTTATAAATTTAAGGTTGTGGTAAGTGGATCTTACGTGGCACAATATGAGCATACCATTCTTCTGCGACCTACCTGCAAAGAGGTGCTCTCTAGAGGAGATGATTATTAATCTGTATGCACATACTCCTGATAAGACTTTCTCCTCTGTAACTACTCTTAAATATAAGGTTAATTACTTAATGGTTCAAAACCAAACCTATGTCTATCACTTTCTATGTGTTTTAAACTGCCTTTTTATTGAAATCTCTCTTCTCGTAGACAGGCTTTGCTCGCCACAATGGTCTAGTGATTCGCCTGTTTTCATTTCTAGTGTATGGGCCTTCTTGTTTTTTGACATTAGGAAACTTTGGCTTTGGTTAAGGCCATAATTTCGCTCAAGGCTTTTCCAGGTCAGATAGGGAAATTGAAGAATTTAAACTTGCAGAGTCGCTGTTGTCCATTAGGTCAAATTTAGACCCTCGTTTTGACTTCTGAGGAGGACCTTTTAGTTTTTTCAAAGCTGATGCATTCAGTTTCTTTTTCTCCATTATTAATTGCACTTTTAATTGATTATGGCCAGAAATCCCTCAAACTCTTGTTGGTAAGTTAGTAGCATTTAACAAAACTCTCATTATTTACCAGGCAACGAAACTTTGAAGTCTTCGTCGGTCTCAATGGTTATTTTTTTCTGAGGATGAAGGCTTCCTACTTACCATGAACTCTTTTCGATTCATTTCGGCACTCTCACAGATCATATCTATGATTTCATTGCACCCTCTTTTTCTCTTCCTCCACAACTCCTGAAGTTTCAGAAGTTTTGCCTCGGCCTTTTTCATGTCAGCGTCAGAGACTATTTTCACATCTCCCTTTGTGAACTTGGCTATCTAAAATATTAATTATTCTAGCTATCTTTTTCTCAGTTTCCTCAATCTACCAAGTCAAGAGAACCTATTTACATTTTCTTTGACATTCTTTATGCCATCTTTAATTTGTTTGTTGGTGAGAGTTGAAGTCACTTCTTTGTATTTAGCTTGGAGTTCTTTGAACTATTGAGTGAGTTCATTAAGTTCTTCTTTTCTGATCTTAACCTACTCATCGAGAACCTCAAGGTCTTCTTGCTTGGTTTCTGGGAAGAGTTCTTGGTTAATGAGATAGATCTTAGCCTTTCCATACTCCTTGCAAGTGAGAATTTTCTCCTCAGTGAGTTCGTCGAGGATCTTTTAGGTCTAAGTTTTCTTGGTCCTTCCATGGAGGTTATCAATGACATTTTGAACACTGTAAGGCCTATTTTATTGTTCCATGTAAGTGGCAATTTCTTTCTTAGCTGAAAATTTAAAATCAAATGTTACCTTCTTTATCATTGAGCATCACCTTTTCACCACCTTTATCATTGATACCTGCACCAATATGCCCTACTTTTTTAACCTCTTTCTCCTTCTCAGGCTTTTTGGCAGGGGCTCCATCTCTCTTTCTTTTATTCCCAACTTTAGCTTCCTCTTCTTCTTCTTCATCGTCAGCTCCAGCACCACCTTCATCCTCTTCTTCATTTTGAGTGGGTTACGAGACCTATTTAAAATTAAGTGGGCTGATTCTTTACCTAGGAATTACTTGTTTTCTTCCCTTTGTTACTTCCTTTTTCTTTCTTTCCTTTTTTCTTCGCCTATGTTGAAGTTTCATCTTTCTTATTTTTCTTTGCTTTGGTCGGAGGCTCTACTGCAGTCTCTTCCATGTCTTCAGCTGCTTCGGCATTTTCTTCTTCAGCTTCTGTTTTGTTTTCTCCTGCTTTTGAAGCAGCTTCTTCTTCATCATCCTCAGCTGCAGCTTTAAGGTCATCAGATCCCAAGTCAAAGTCTCCTTCTTCGTTGGCTGCTTCTGATGAGGCAGGGGTCTTCTTTTTATTCGCAGGCATTATAAAGTGATAAGGTTGAATTTGATTGCAGTTTAAATTTAAGCGTGCTCACGCATGCATACGGTTATTAGCATAGTTTTTATGATGATTAAAGCTTCCAGGCGCTCTTCATCATTGCCTCGAAGTACTCATCTGTGTCGATGGATGCACTCACGTCCTTGAAGTAAATCATGAATTCATCAAAGGAAACGATACCATCAGCCACTTGGGTGTCCCATTGTGACATGAACTCCATGTAGACCTCTTCCTCAGTCTTCTTTCTATCAATAACGTCTGGATGTTGAGAAGCATCATAGATCTTGGCAATGTCATCAAGAGTGACTTGTCCGTCACCATTCTTGTCCAGTTTGTTGTAAGCTTGTCTGATCAGTCCTTCTCTGAATTTATTGATATCTCCTCTCAAGGCAACAAGGAATTCATCAAAATTAAGAGTACCACTTCCATCCCTATCGAATTTGGCAATAAGCATTTTTGCTTCTCCCTCAGTAATGCTAATACCATAATCAACAAGACCCCATTGGAAATCCTTAGCATCAATTTGTCTGTCTCTAGCATCATCGAGAATTTTGAAAACTCTAGCAACTCCTCTAATTCCAAAGGCTCCTCTGGACTTAAGTTTTTCTTTGATGTCGTTGATAAGATCATCGGCAGTGTAAGGAGCAACCTCTTCAATAGGTTGAGCAAATGATGCATCTGGAGCAGTGACAATTTGCCAAATATTTTGAGGGAATTGGAATTTGGTTGGAGCATCAGATCCAATTCTTCCTTTATGTTCTAATGCGAGGTTTTGACTCTTGTTCTTGGTGGAGAAGCTGTGGCAACATACTTCAAATTCATTTCCAAAGTCATTGCTGGAATTAATTCATCTTCTTACATGTATTTGACATTGTCGGAAGCCAAGAAATGACTAGTTGCACCATGCTTGAAAATAATAGGTTCATTTGCTGGAACAGGTTGTCCGAGAACATCAAATCTAGAGTTGGGGCTTGGATGTTCAACACTCCAGACAGTGTTGTAGATGGGCTTAGTGTTGAGGCAGACTTCTTGGTTTCTGGAGAATCTAGCGTAGCTCTGAGGAGAGATCTAGCAACTATGGAGATAGAGCTAGAAGTTTAAATGATGAAAACCTACTTTCTTTTTGAAAATGTATGGGTTAGCTACAATTCTCACTTTTTGTCCATAATGGACAATGTTGTCATCAAAATCGTCATCATTATCTACTCTTTCGACAGCGAAAACAGATCTGGCACAAGGTCCGAGATTCTTGGTAGTAGTAGTAACTGCATAAGCTTCGTCAATTGATTTGATTTTGTCTCCCATGTCCAACACTAGGAAGCCATCAGTTTGTCTATTAAAGAGCATGAAAGAGTCTCCGAATCTCAGTTTTCCATCTTCAGAGTAAGTTTGAGGGACCTAGAGTCCCAAATCCTCCTAATTCGAACACCCATAAATTTAAATCTTTTTTCACCACCTTATCATCCAAAAATATAAAAATAGATAGCACTTTTATGTAAATAATATGCATATTTGAATTGTACCTTGTAGGAATTTCTTTAAAGAAACTTTTGTTAGGTAAGTGAGTATTGAGGTGTTAGGAGTGGTTAAATAGGGAATAGAGTACTCTCTTGAAGCTGTTTGCATACTTTTGCTGGGTGTTGTTGACGGCCAAGTTGTTAGTCTCCTTCTTCTTCATGTAGTCTCTCAGTCTAAGGAAAGTTCAATTTCCAAGGCCTTACTTGATATCATCTTGTTCTTGGTCTTCATACCAGTTTCCAACTCTGGTCTTGTGGGAGAACCTTGGGCCTCCACTGAGCTGCTGAGGAGTGAACTGCATCTTTCTTCTTTTAATTTATTCTTTAATTCCTCTGATAACCTACCCCAACTCCACTTCCTTTTCAAGTTTTCATATTTCGAGTAATTTGAATGCAAAACATTTTTAATAAATCAAACTCAGATTTATAACTAAATTTCAGAAAAATATTAAGTTTGGATAAATACCTGTTGAATATTTAATTAAAAGAAAAATATCAACCAAATTCAAAATATCAAAATAAAAGTCTTTTTGAAGGTTGCTAGTTATGAACAATGCATCAATCTTTGGACCCACAAACAATCGCCACTATGGTTTCGGTCTTTTTGATTCTTTCCAAGAGTACAACACAAACAATGATAAATTCGGAAAGCCAACCAAGAGGCACTCCAAACTTCCATAAAGCATATAGAACTGGGAAAACGGAGAACATCTCTTTGCAAATGACCCAGAATTTGAGAATGAGGAAGAGTTTTTGACCATTAAATTCAAGACTGAAGAGGAGAAGTCCATGGAGGAAGGCTTGTAGTTCATCAGAGGCAAATACTAGACAGTCTCCCACATAATGAGACCAAAATTTTCAAAATTCTTCGGAGATAAAAATCAAGTTCCCCATTCCTGTCAATTCCAGAAGGAACAGAAGGAGCAGAAGGTGGCATATAAAGCAAGAGGTTGCTACAGTAGAACCTAATTATAAACTAATCCAAAACCCTTAGCAGATCTATTTGCAAATTTAAGATTTCTCAAAAATTCCCTCAACAATAAAATTAGTAAAAAAAATGTTTTTTTAAAACTGTTCAAAATTTAAAACATTAGGTTCAATTATTTGGATAACAATTTGATGAAATCTATAGATAATAGTTAAATGTGTTCACAATACAAAGCTTATCCTATAGTTCACCTTAATTATGAGAAATTGTTTGAGAAATAACTTCATCGAGATAATTCAAGTGGAATCTTGAATGAAAAGAGATCATTGAAAGGCATATGATGCCTGTCTCCTCCAAATATATAGATTTTCCCTCCGTATAACTGCAATGCAGCACCATCTCTTCCAGAGGGTCTTTTATTGACTACTTCTCCACATTTTTTGGCTACTGATGTAGGGTTGTTGCTAGTGAAGTTGTTCCTTCTTTTCCTCAAGTTTTGGTAGTACAGATCAAAGCTTTCATCAGCATTCTTAATCAAAATGGAGTTCTGCATGGTCACGGAAGTGGGAGAGTTTAACTTTATTTCATTAATGTGTGAATCTTCCTTGGGAAGCCTCAAATTGAAAGGGGTTTTAGATCTTGATTTTGATCTTATTCTCACTCCATTTTGGCTTTGAATTCGTCTTCCTAAAGAAGATTTGCATCTTTTAGGACTCGACAAAGTCGAGTTGATGCTTGTAAGAGGATTGGGTTTAAATCCACCTGTAAATGAAGGTTTTGAGTTGTTGGATGGGCTAATAGGTGCTAACTGATTTCCCAATTAAGTACCAAAACCTCTCTGATTTGATCTTCCTCTCTCTCGAGATCTAGTTACCTTTCTTCTTATCCTGTGATTGGTGTTATTTTGATCTTCATTGAAATTGAAGGTTTTCTCAGGTGTCATATCCATTCCATTGGTAGGTGTGGAACTCATGCACACTTACTCTTGACTAATACACTACCATGTCTTTTCATTAATGTCGAATGAGTAGATATCATTGACCTCTTTGGTCACTTCAAGTAATCCTCCAAAAATCATGATAGATGATTTAGTTATGACACACGAATGACCAGACCTAGCCTAACTCCATTAATTTCAACCGTTACATCAGGAATTTCTCCTTTGGGGATGAAGGTTGTCCATCTTACATGTTTTATGTCATAGAGCCAAATATCGTTGAGTTTAAGATTTTCTTCATTATGGCCACCAAAGACAACCAAATATCTGTTTTCGAATATCCCTGCACAATGGCCTGCTCTAGCAGAGGGCACTGCAGTTGAATTCTTCTTTGCATTGATTTTCTTCCAATATGAGTGTTCAAATGAATACTCGTATAGATCATTAGTCCTGGATCCTCTTACGAATCCTCCGAACATGAACATACTTGCTTCACCCAGGCAACAAGTGTGATCATCTCATCCTTCAGGCAGATCTCCTTTGGTGCTCATAACGAGCCATTTCATTGATTGCAGTTCTAGACTGTACAATTTACTGCTTGAAAAGTCTGTTCTTCCAATACCTCCAAATACATAGTACTTGTTGTTGAAAACAAGGCCACTGTGATGGCTGATAGCACCTAATGGTAAAAATAATTTTACCTGGTTTCTACCCATGAGTTTCAATTAAATTCCACTAGATCTACTGTCTGTCATCTTCATTGTCACTTTAGAGATTATCTAAATTGCTCAAGTCAATTTTCCATAGAGAGCTGAATGGACCCTCTTTTATGTCTTACCCACCATGGATGTATAATCTAGATTAAAGGCCAAACTTACTATCCTCTATGGATAAAGGATGTATGATAACTTCTCCTATCTGGAAGGACCCCATACACACGCAATTCACTCCAATTTTCATTTCCTTCTTCATTCCGATTTCCACAACCTATGTTGGATGAATTGGCCACAAGGAAGTGAGGGGCTTACCTGAGTTGTTCATTTTAATAATTTTAATATGACTGAAAAGGGGCATTTAAAAGGAAAAACTCAAGACTCAAATCATCAGAGAAGAATTGAGGATTCCCTCTATGTGAAGTAGTAAAATCAAGGTTAGGTGAAAGATTTCTTTAAGGAGGATACTTTTGCCAATCGCATGAAAAAGAAGATCGTGAAAAAACACTTCAACAAGGAAACCATTCTGTTCAGAGCCATTTTCGACAAAAACTACAGGCCAAACAGATTCAATGCTATCAACAGTGGGAAACGATTATTCAAGAACAGGAACGAGCTGAGAAGCTATGTGATGAACCAATACTCAGACTTCCCTGAAATTACCTTAAAACATTTTGACCTTCCGATTGATATCTCATGGTTAGTTAGGGGAAGTTTGGAAAACAAAAAAAACATTAGTGATGATAACTAAGTGGTAGCGAGCCCTAGTAACCAAGATGCTGCAGCTGATGTGGATTACCTCATGGAATCGTCGTTTTTGAAGTATTACACTTCAGTATTCAAAGTTGAATTGTCCATTTACTGCTTAATTGGATTGGTGGCTGCTTATTTCACGACAGGAATAATTTTGAAAAAGTTTTCAAGGAAACTGGCATTTTGTCTAATTTTCCCTGGATTATCTATGAATTTCTTTTGCATCTATGCGAGATCATTTAAGTTCAGAGAATTTGAAGAGAAGTTCGGTGCCAAATATTCAGACGTTGTAAAGAGGTACGAAGAGTTCTACAGAGATGAAGGCTACGACTGAATAACTTAACCATTAGCCAATATTGAAGAGAAGAAAATTAACATTAATGAAGAGATAACGAGTAGAATGCAAATCTCAACCTTTTCTGCCTCCACTTGGATTCTCCTGATCAATCAAAGGAAAGGCTCAGACCACAGTAAACAGCCCAGCTCCAAACCCGTAAAATCTAGAAGAAAGGTCTTTGAGTCCTCTCTCCTAGGTGAAGCCTAAGAATGACACATTAAAAAATTTGCTATCCCCTGTGTAAATATCACATTTGGACCTTAATCTATGATGATTCACGATTTAAGACTGCTTCCTATCTAAAATGAGCGTCAAAGATATCTCCATCAATGAATCTATCAAAGAAGAAGAGAATGAAGAAAAAAACTAACAAGACAATCAATGACCGAGTGGGCATAATACTTCATGACATCATTGGGATCCACAGCGTGTGAAAGAAATCATGAAACAAAGAAAGTCAGTTTCCATCTCAGAAGCCATGTAGCAAATTTCCAATGAAAAACACACCAAATCATCCACTATTTGAATAAACTAGCTCGATGAGTCTGATCATTTTCGCTTGGCATAGAATGCCTGACTTTTCGGAAATAGAACCAAATACTCTTGGGGAGGTAATGACAAAATGTGGTTTGAGAGAATTTGAAAAGGAAGAGTAATGTTCCTTAACCAGAAAAAGCAAAGTGAAAGAGTGACAAAAACAAAATTAGGAAATGAGGGGGAAAGCAATGAGCAAGAAAAAAGAGGTTATATGACAAGAGTTAAAGATGACCAATCTTTTGGAGTGCTCTTTGAAAAGTCTTTGAATTCTGATGAATTTGAATTTGATTTGGGAAAAAAGGGGGGAGTTTCCTTAAGTTCTAAAGAGTAAAGCATAAAAGCTACTTAGAAAGAAGACTAATTATTTGGTGGAGAAGCCATTAACAAATTCTATGATAGATGCAAGAATTTCAACAAAATTAAACACGATGAAGGATAGCAAACACCTTTCCTTTAATTCATCAAATGATGCGATGATTGAAAATTGATCCCTTAACCATTAGGGATTACATCAAGAAAGAAACCCTGACATTCAATCGAAATCAAGTAAGAAAATTGACTAACTTTCAGTGACTACAAGATTGGTGATGAATATGCATAAGCTCTTGCTGATGGACTGAGCAAGTCTGAAAATTAAACCTTGACAATGAACTTGTCCTGAAATTGACTGCACACTCAAGGTGCTCTATCACTTCTCAGTACTATTAGTAAAAAGCTTCAACAACTAGATCTTTCTTACAATCCTAGCATTGGCTTAGAGGCATATCGCATTTTAGGAGACTTTTTGACATAAAATGTGAAACTTCAAGTACTCAATCTTGAAGGAAACAATATAGGGGATTCAGGGACTGAAAACATATGCAATGCCCTTCAATACAATCGTTCTCTTCTTTTTCTCAATTTAAAGTATCTCTCTAGGCTAATTCTCAGCAAAAACTTAATTACAGATCAGAGTTCTTCTGTGATCTGCTCAATGATCAGGTACAATGAATTCATTGTGACCTTATTCATCGGTTGGAATCAATTAAGGAGCAAGAGTGGGGTGGAAATCGCAAATGCTCTAGCAGATAATTAAAAAATTCAAATTTTCGATGGGTCCTTTAATTCTTTTGGGGGACCGTATATAGGGAAAGTTCAAATGAACAAAGATGCTTGAAATAAGATATTTTCGAGTACTTTATACCAAGGGCTTGCCGCAGGGATAAAAGACTCTCTAAAAGATGGGAAGAAGCCAATCACGAATCCAAAGCAAATTAGTTTAAAGCAAAGACTTGATATGAAGAAGTCTTAGCAAGAAAAAGTTGCATTAGCATTTTCAGAGTTGTTCAAGAGGAATAAATCACTAGTGCACTTAGACTTATCTCATAATGGCTTCACTTCATAACACATGGAGATTCTTTCAGAAGGCATTAAAAGAAACCATACAATCATGGGACTACATCTAACTGGAAATGACATGGAGACAAATGCATTGGGCTTCCTTCAGCAGAAGGATGGAGACCCTGCTTCATCCCATATTATCAGTTGAATTTAACGTAAGTTAAATCATCTAATATCAAGCTTATTTGGAAACAGGAGGACAGAGAGTTGACAAATAAGGGTAAAAAATAACATCCAACTGCTGGATTTGTGAGGGGTGGTCACAAATTTTATTTAAGTGGACTCCTGGAACGTCCTCTGATCAATTCATCAATGAAGATTCCCTAGCATAAGTCAATATCCATCTCTAATGTGATGATTACAAAGAAGATCAAATGGAAATTGATCCTGATACGGGTGGCTATCAAGTGTTAAGAATGATTCCACCTGGATAAATTAAATACTACTTCAGTATTGGAGGTAGGGCACAGACAGCTAGAGACCAACGAACTAAACCTATAGACCCTTATGACTTTGAAAATGTAAGGAGATATTTAACCTTAAACAGAAAAAAATCCTTGAGAGGAGAGCCGTTGATATACCTTCTACGAATATCATAGAAAACATGACAAAATAAAATTAAATCATTACCAAGACCTACCTTGAAGATCTTTCCTTCTTCATTCGGCCACTAGAAAGCAGAGAAATCATTGAGGAAGAGGAAGTGAAAAAAGAAGGGCAATGGGATGTCAATAAATCCGTGTTCAAAGACTACAAAAACGACACCTCGAAGATGATCAAATAGTGCTTTGACATAGACTGGAAGTCAGGGAAAATTGATAGAGTAATCAAGGATCCGGACACGCTGGGTTTTGTGAAGGGGTTTCTTGAAAAGCATTACAAGAGCTTGTAAGATTTTTAAATCATTACTTTTTTAGGAGGGAGTGCTATAAACACTTTGCCGCTATCAGTCCAGCAAATGGAATTTTCTCAGTAGGCATGAACACCATGGGTGATATTCTTAATGGAATGAATGTCTATGACAAAGATAACTTGAAAATTAGTGATGTTGACCTTGAATTCATCAAGACTAATGCAGGAAAAAAAGTCCATAAAAACAACCCTGACTGACAACTTGTCCGCTTCCAATTCATTGAGTTCTTGATCCGGCTTGGTCTTTAAAAGTTCTACAAAAGTAAATATCTTTTTAACACATAGGTGGAATTGTTGCAACAGAGAAAGAAGCCATTGAAAAATTCTTTGCCGAGCATGTTCTCTCATACACGGACAAGTTTGACAGTAGTAAATGGAGGAAAAATGAGCTTTGGAATGAAAAATGTGACATAATTCTCTCACAATACATGCCACTCATCAAAGTATTGTACAATACTTATTCAGGAAAGTACTCCAAACCAGGAATGCCAAAGTAGACACTTAATTTAACCACAGATATATGAGCCTCGAAGAATTCTAGACGATGATTAACAACGCAGGAGTAATTTCAGATACATTTGGAGCAAGAGAAGTAGGGATCTTCTTCAATTTATCCATGATGACCTAAGTCAATGAGCTTGATCAAGATAGACATATGCAAATGAAGATGCCAGAATTCATTGAAGCCATTTGCAGGATTGCACAGAAACTCAAATTCTAGTAGGGTGGAGAGCAATTCTGTGAAACTCCAAGTGAAGATTAAGAGTTCTTTGAAACAGCAGAGCCTGGGAAGAATTATAAAAGAGAAAAACAAAAAGGAGAAAAACTGGAAGTTATGATTGAAAATTTCCTAAAAGTCCTCATGAAGAATGCAGTGACTATAAACAGTCAAGGGAGCAAGAAAAGTAAGTGGTCAGTTATTTCAACCATAGTGATGGAAAAAGTTGAAGAACAAATCAAGAAATCGATCAGCCAGTCCATGAGTCTAAGAAACATTGATGTGCCTATATCACTAATCAATTCATCAAGCATGAGAAGAAGAGGAGAAGAAAAAGATAAAAACTAAAGGAGGAGCCCACTGCCTGCAACGCTCATCAAACAGTCCTCGGCGAGGAGGAATCCACTAAGACAAAGCTTAAATTAAGAATTAATCTAATATGAAAGGAAACACAAATTTCAAAAGGTATCTGCGTCTCCCATCAATCTCATAGAATGAAGCAAAGTAGATGTAGTATGGGGTCTTAACTGAATTCCAACGAAGAGACGTTTATTTACCAGCACCATAAGAAAAAGAGCCAAGAAGACATATTCAATAATTGTATGGTCAAGCGAAAACTCTATCCTCATGTGCAAAGTATCAGACCCTAAGATATAACACGATGCCTCACTAATATTAGAGTACCCCTTCAGGTAGGCCCAGTTTATGATTCCTAGGAGAAATCCCCTTATTAGATAACCAGGAACTGAAAGAAAAAGACAGAACTCTGAATTATTACTCCATCTGTCTGTACGGTTACCAAATTTCATTGATAGAGCGTTATGAAAGTTGAAAAAGCATTCCTTTAAAACTGGGTCAGACACTAGACCCTTAAATCTATGACCATTCTCTCATTATCTAGAGTTCGCATTAGGAGAAGTAACCAAAGTGAAGTATTGAGAATCCTTTGAATTTACTCAAACCAAATAGCCCATTGTTTTAGTCCCCAGAATATGCAGGCAAAATTTTCATTGGAAATGTTCATCCAGGCCAATTTAATTAAGATCTCATCTCAATCGATGGATGTGGGGTCAATGATGTGAATAATGACGAGTATGTGCCATCGGAGTTGAAAACAAGCAATGGGCTAATCCATTGAAGCTATATTCGCAGCAGAAATGAACCTATGCGAGGAGGTTCCAGTTATGGAGTGGTAAGGATCTCAACAAATGGGTAAATTAAGAGAAACAATGCACAATCAGGAAGGATGAAAACAGGGGTCCCAGGGAGGGGAGGATCTTTTTCAGACCAAAGTGATTTTTCATCTTTCATGGAGTTCATAAACTATGGAGCTCATAGGAAGTCCTTGGTTTAGTCTACAGATAAACCTGCAACTGCTAACTGATTTCAAGATAGGAAGGTCTAAAGCCTCCTCAAAATCAAAAACAACGCAGAGAGTCTGAGCACTGACCTTGGCACCACCTAGTAGGACTCAGTAGTTTCCATATATTCTAACAAGAATCCCTCTCATAGTTTTGCCCCAAAGATTAGGCCTGTTTCAGCAGCTCATTAAAGAGCAGAGCATATCAAATAAAGTCTTTGAATCAAATCTGCATTGGGCAGTAATCCTTAGGCAATTAATTGTTATTAAACTTAGAGACAACTTAGCACTTTGTCAACTTCTACTTTCGGATAGCAGACTGATAATAAGAGAAATCTTCTAAATAAGCCTATAAAGTTTTCGAGAGAAATGAAAAATCAAAGGATCTAAAATCTTCTTTGAACCATATAAAAATCCAAAAATGATTATGAAAAAGTGCAATAAAACATTGACAACAACAAATTCGGAAATCATTTGAGGAATGATGAACTTGTTGACACACTCTCCCAAACTCACAGAGAAGAAGGGGACTTCCTTCCAGTTTCAAGTGAGCAGAACAAGAAGGATCAGCAAGTGCTTTTAAGTGTCAGTAGCATAAGTATTAACGTCGATGCAGCATATAAAGCAAAGAATGTTCCAGATGAAATGTAAGTAGAACCCAAAAGGTAGAGGAAGATGTTGCGGAGCTGAAATATGAAACTTACCAATTCACTCAATTGAACCCAAAGGTTCGCTAGGACAGCTGAAAACAGACCAAGAAAGAGCCTTGCTTCTATCCTTTTAGATCAGAATATCAAAAAAATGGATCAAAGTATCTTTAAAGACCTGGAAGAGCAGGACCTGCACAATGAAAACTCCATAATTGTTGGCTGGAGTTCCCAAAATGAAATCCATGCAGATAAGAAGACAGGATGGAATAAAATCAGAGTGCAAGATCTCAACACCAACTTCAACGCTTTGCTCACCTCCCCAGCCACTCCACACTACCTCAACCATCACTCAC
>JAGYYR010000044.1:0-14651 GCA_021439965.1 Uronychia setigera | reverse complement strand
TGCCAGAGAAGCTCAACGTTAGACTGTATTAGCCCATCAAGAAGAGGAGTATAATATGGAACGCGATCTCCTATCATACAGGGGATAATGCAGCCTCAAACATGGAGAAATTGCATGTGGAGGAGCAGAAAAGATTCAGTCACATTTGACTAAATTAAATTAAGAAAACCAGATCCAGTCATCATAGAACCAACATGGTTCAAAAATTAATAATCCAAACTTCAAGTAGACTCCTTCTACTCAAGAGACAGAGCATGGGAAGGTGAAACCAGACAGTTAATAAATGAAAGCTGAAGAAGCCATTGAAGGATCCTCTCATATCCAACCAGTCCACATTGATACCTCCCCTCCTCCTTCTCACCTCAACAAAGACGAAATCCAAGCATCACAACTGACTCCTAGAACTGAAGAAAAAATAGAAGAAACCATCACTCTACTACCTTCAATGATCCACCCCATCCCAGAACCTGTACAACTACAACTTCCAATTCAAGTACTCCATTGGTTCCAAATCTATGCATGGCCACTGTGACTGAGATCATAGAGGGAATCATCAGTCAAGTCTTCGCAGATATGAAAGGGGAAATCGAGAAAGAGAAAGATTAATACAATTCGCCATTATTAATTTAATTACCTTTGATTTAACATAAAAACATAGCCTTCAATGAGATTGGAGCTCATATGACTATCATTTTTTATTTTCTTTGTATTTAGTTTTTAGATTTAAGTAAGGATCATATTGGTTGATATCTTTAACAAGTTCTGATTTCAAATGAAGAAGATCTAATTACTACAACCAATTTGCCCAAGGAATAAGCTCTAGAGCATTTGGATACTTCTTGTGAATCGTATGGTACTTTATATTTTTTCATCCGAATGCATTCTTGAAATCATGAAATTCACCTTCCTTTAATTTGGAATCTCTTTGAGATTTTTTTAATGGTCTTGTTTTTACAAGAAACCTTGGTATGCCAATTTGAAATGATTATAGTAACCAGCATTGAGAGCAACGTATCTCTGTAAATTGAGAAGTTATGTTGCATCATTAATTCTCTTCTCACTAAGATAATCTGCTGTGTTCATCAAGAAATATGTAGAGAGATAATTTTACTTGTAAACATATTAGAGAGTTAAGCTTAAAGCCTTTAAGAAATTTATTGAGCTAATGATACTTTTCATTTTATGAATGAAAGGAAATTGGAAACTGATTTCAAGAGCTTTCCACTAATAATTAAAAAAGCAAAGATAATCTCAACACATTTGTCAGTATCTCCTATGATGTTCTTTTAAAGGAAAACACTCAATCCAATCTATAAGACTTAATTAAAAAGTGAGTTTTATGTAAAACGAGAAAATTCTTTCTTTTGAAAAGATGAGCATTTTTCTAAAAGTGAAGCCATTTGAATTTCTATATCATCATTTCTTTTTGATGACTTTCTCCAATTCCTTTATGAAATTTCCATCTTTTATTAATTAATCTCCTTCTCTTGCAAGCTTTGGGTTCTTGTTGATTGATGTCTTCTTGCTAGCAATTCGTATTCTTCATTATTATCACTTCCCTTTTCATCGTACAGAAAAGAAGAAGAAACAATTTCATCTAATTTTAGTGAAGATTTTATTTTTATAATAAATGGACCAGTGATTTTCTAAATGATCAGAGCTTGAATACTAATTTCCTTTCTCAATGTTAGCTCTGTACCATGAGGTAACATCTACTGTACATTCTTTATATTCCTCTCAATTAGAAGCCCAAGGAATTTTTGGTTTTTCACCTTGGCTAAGACTCATTTTTCATCATAGTAGTAAAAATTTTCCGAGTGTCTTGCCCAATTTTTCCCTTTTACTTTTCCACATACTCCACGTGTTTTCTATTCTCCCTACTCAACAGTTTGAGTATCACTATTATGCAATGTGAGAGTTTGATTAATGATTCTGCATTATTTTGATCTGAGGCTATTATGGGAGGCAACAGTTGAGGTACATGTCCAAACAAGTAAGGCACCAGTAAAATAGGCGAGGAACTAGTTGAAAATCTCATTTCCCAAAAAGAATCTCAGGGACAAAACTCCCCCAGTAAAATTGGATAGAAACTTACTTTCTAGTTAACTGCTCTTGGGTTTAGGTTGAGAGAGTCAGATTTTTCTGACATATTTAGTGCCTCATTTGACATTTTTTTAAATTTAAATTCGCGCCTCAAATTAATAGTATTAGGGGTGACATCTTAGCCAAGAATGATTGGTTAATTACCCAGTGATTCTGGATTTTCTGAGGTAATAAGATATGATGCTTTCAAACTGAGAAATTGAATTTTTTAGACTATCTCAAAACAATTCAAGATCCTTGGGACTATTAGATATATGGAATTCATTTAAGAATGTGCCAAAATTAATATAGAATAAGCACTGAATATAAGATCTGCTTTGAAGATATTCAAGGAACACTACTGAACTCCACAATTTGATTATATAATAAGGAAGAAAAAGTGTCTATTTGTCCATCAAAACTCATAAGAATGTAGAACTGAAGAAGCTTAAAAGCCTCATTGAAGGATTGGTCAACATTCAGACAGCTCCATCCTAATATCAGTTAATAAAGAAAGGAAAACAGATTAATCTACAGATCCTTTCAATAAAACCTAAATTAGATGCTGATAAGAAAATTAACAGGCGAAAATTAAAATAACACTCCTTCGCCTAGACACACCATGATTGTAATCTATATTAGAAGTGCAAATCAAAATGGTCAAATTTATACAATGGAACTCATGGATAATTTCCAGCCTTCAATAAATGATTCAGGTATTTCAATTTAGCAATTTAAATGTTTCTAAAAACATTTCAAGCTTGAATATCTTCCACTGCTCCAGAAGAATTAGTTTTTTTTCTGAGCATTCACTTGAACCATGACTCACCCTTATTCTCATCAGTCATCGGATCCAATTTCTCATTTTCAAGTTTCTAGTATTCAAAACTTGGGAGGTACCTCCTTCTTTCCTTCAGCTCAAGCTCATCATGAGATTTTTCTTTTTTAGCTTTTATTGACAATCTAGTCATTCTCTACAGCTAGTTCTTTTCCCCTGCTAGATTCCTTACAAATCTCTTCACATCTTGTGTTAGAGAGTGCTTCATTTTAGAGGAACTTCCTTTTTGAACGCTAAATCATAACCCCTTTTAAGATTCTAAGTTTTACATTCTTTTTTACCCAAGCTTTATTGGTCTAGAAGCCTGATCTTCATGAGTAGTTGAAAAGTAGGAATGGGAACTTTGAGTCAAAAAAAACAACATCTGGAAGAGTAGATTAATCAGATCCTGTACGTTTGAGTCCCTAATCAACTAGAATCGTCTCTTTTTCATCATGGATAGCAATAGAGGTTGTCTTATTGTACATGAACCCAACACGGACATCAGCTCTTTCAGGTGCTTTTCTTCATAGATGCATTTTAGGTGGAATTTCAAGGAATTGCACGAGAAACAAACTTTGAGAGATAAAAGCCCCTTAGAAATAAATCATCCCACATCCCTCATTGAAGCATAAAATTATTTAAGCTATTCCAAAGTAACTACTGATGTGTTGAGGGGTTTCTTTTTCCATTTGTGAGTTTTAACATCATTTACAGCTCTCAATTTAAATTAACAGTAACAGATTTTTCAATAAGTTCCAATCCAATTAACTGCTTCTATACACCCGAATTTAGTAATTACAAGGATTAAATCTAAGTTCATGGAAAGAAATTGCTAAAGATTGTTCTCTGAAATTGATGGGACCTTTAGACTCCTAGTTATTTTGGCCAAGCCTCATGCAGCACATGATAAATTCACACCTAATTATGATATACCTCTGAGAGAATATTCTTCTTTCCCTCAAAGTTCATCTAACAGAACTTGAAATGAAGGAAATTTTCCAGTCATTAGAGGTTCATTGGATCAATCAAGTTTTTAAAAAAGAAACTGCAACCTGGAAATAAGTCTACTGAATCCAACAGAAAATGTAAAAGAATGAAGAAGGATTGAGAGAAGAAGAAAAAGAAAACTGAAATGCTGAAAAAATAGTACATTCTTGGGGTTTCTCAGTATTAAAGAGGAATTCCTGTAAAAGAAGTAGCCAAAACTTTGAAGATAACACTTTAAAGAGCCCAAACTATCAAAATCTCTTGGATAAAAAGCTAATGAGAAAAAACTACAAACAGTAAGGAAAAAAGTAAAAATACAGTTAAATAAATCAAATTTATTGATGATTTATACTCTGAACCCGAAAATTAGCAATTCCTGCTTGACAACTTTTCAAGCACTTTCAATCTTACTTCAAGTTAAACTAAAGCCTAATCTCACTATCAAGCTGTTATCTTCTTCTGAGGAAGATTGGGTACAAGTATAAGCGAGTTTATAATGCTTCCCCATCAGCTTTTACACCATAATATTTAGAAAGATGATAGAAAGTCTCATGCATCTTAGCTTCGTTTTATGAAACTCAAAACCCAGTGTATTTCAGTGATGCTACTCACCTTTATATAGTTAACCCAAAAGCAGGCTGGGCAAAGAGTGGAGTTATGGTCTTAATTATAAAACAAACTGAATCTCAATTTCCCTCACGATTTTAGTTTGCATCATTACATCAGTCTACCTGTACTACTCAATTTATGAAGGATCAATTCAAAGTAAAAGATATACTGATTATCTCTAATGGTTAGAGAAAGAGTCCAAGAGAGCTGCTCCAACTTTTTTAGGATAATTGCGCTTATCAAATTACCAAAATAAAGTAAAACAGCATAGATTTAGTGGAATATTCTTTGAAAAAGCTCCTTATGCTCCATGTTTGAATTAAATTGAAATATTCTTTGGGATTTTTAAGAACAAAAGGAGAGCTGAAACAATCGAGAACACTGAGGATCTGATTCAGGCAGCTGAAAAGCAGAGTTTAACAAAGGAAGAGATCCCTCTGAAACAGAGTTGCAAAGGTCAAAGCTCTGAGCATGCAACTCTTTCTTTAATTTTATAAATTTTGATTTTTGACATCGACTTATACGATGTATTTATAATCTCAAGTAATTTCAAAATCTGATATTAAATATATTAGCATCTGAGAAGAGAGGCCTCTGCTGGCTCAATCAGCAAGCTTCTAACGAATGAATGATGATTACTATAATTACTTCCTCTAAAAGAGTAAGCAAGGTCTTTATGCATTGCAGAGGGGAGATTTTTGCTTAGCTACAGGAAGTGCAAGATGGATTTCTTCAAACAAGTATTTAGCGGGGAAAAAAACTTCTATGGAGGGATTAACTCACACAAGCAAAAGTATTAAGAGCTATCTACAGCAGATCTATTAGTGAAGTTAAAGGAGATTAGGGATAATGGCTTTCTTCCCTGACATAGATAGAAGAAAGAGAAATATCCTAATTTAGATGTAAGCGGGTGGTTAAATTCAAAATATGTTGTGAGAGTGCTTTCCACTTTAGGTAAACTCTAATAAACTCAATAGTTGATGAGGAAGTAACCCTTTGTCATACAGGTGACTCAATTAAGAATCAGAACTAATTGAGATTGATGCAGATATGTTTGATGAGATTGTCAACACAACATGGATAGGAAGTAAGCATATTACTTTTAAATTTAGAGAGGAAGGGTAAGACTACTTCCTACTTATGATCAAAGCAAAACCAAGGAAATCTCCTCAGGCTAGAGTACCTAAGCCAAGGAGAAAGTACTCTGTTTTTGTTTAGTGATAGCATGTTATTTACATCGGCAACTCCATCACCTGATTCTAATATAAAACACCGATGAAGAAAAAGTAGAAAATTGGAGCTTCCACAAGTAGAGGTTAATTTTGGCAGGTGCTGTCAAAAAAATTGATTATAAAGAAATGATTTAAATAAGGAGACTCCTAATCATTGCAAGCCTGATGGGAGGTATATTTGCAAATGCCAGCTACTTCAATTGGCTCTTACTCAATGATTCAAGGATCCCAACTGCTGAAGTTACAAGCTCACCCTCTGAAGCAAAGACTCTTTCTCTAAGCCTCTGTTTCAAAAATCCCCAAACCTTCTCCATTGAATTCATTGATGGAGTATACGGAGGGCTGAAAATCACCTTCCATCAATTGAGCTCATGTTTCGTTTCTGAACTCTTATGGTAAGAGGCACTTTTTATGACATATAGCTTTACTTATCTAGGTAGATGTGGTGCTCAAGGGGAAGGAGCGTCATGGTTGCCTGCCAAAGTTTTCCCAGAAAGGACGAGAACTTCTTGCTGTTTGTGGTCCCGTGATAGAACCTAACAAAGAGGGACCCACAGGTGCTTAATCCTCCAACCATAGAAATGGTCTTGGAAAGCCTTGGAGCCTGCAACGCCACACACTAACCCCCTCGCAAGCTCCATCCTTTTGTCTTCGAGACGACCTAAAGAGAGGATTCGTCCACAAACATCAAAGGGAGTTTGTGGTAATACAAGGATGCTAGCTCCAAAGCAAATTTCATTATCAAGTCCTGAGCTTCCTTGGAAACTGCCTTTGGAACTGTTCGATGGGCTTTCTTATAAGTAAGTGGAATTCTCTTGATAAATTTGTAGAACGTACTCATTGGAACCTTGGATTCTTCAAGAGAGAGATCTTCACACATAGCATGCTTAGCCTCTTTTAGTGGCTTGCAATGATTGTAAGGGTTTTTGTAAAATTCCAGCAAGAAATTCCTATGTACCTCTCCAAGACTGAAGGTAGGCCCTCACCTTGGTTTAAGCGACCAACGATCAAAAGAAAACTTAAGCTATTTGGCTCATATGTAAGAAACTCCTAACGCTTCAGCAACTTCTCTGATAGAGAAATTTCTCATAAAATACTGTTTGCTCTTTTCAAAGATGGGGGATCTGATGGACCCACCCCTTTCAATCTGTTTATGGTATTCCTTTTGTTTTCATTTGTTAGGTGGTCGCTCTCTCGACTTTCTCAGCTCAATCAACTAATTGACATAGGCATGTGCCTTTTTCATGGAAAGGTAAGGAGCATAACTAACCAAAGATGCCTTTGGAGAATGTCGAACTTTAAAGGAAGGACTCTCATACAAGGCCTCATCTTCATTTGTCTCATCAGGCTAAGGTAAGGTTACGGTAGTTAATTCAGGCAAATTCATGGATGAAAGCTTTCGCTTCTTGTGTGGCCTCTCCATTAAACTAAAACTCAATCTGATCATTCCATTCAAATTTTCTGAGTACGTATTCAATGATTTCTGATGGCAATCGATCATTTCTGGTTGTAGAGTTTAAATTGGGAAGATAAAGTGGAGTCTAATGGCGTAACAAATTGAGGGTGCAGCACAAGGAGCAACTTCTTCCTTTACTCTGGAAGAGTTAAACAAACACTACGGGAACCTCAGAGATATGCACGACGATATCTGCTTGCGGGGGTATCATCCTCCAGACTTTTCTTCCAGGGCTAAATCACTCAACTACTTCACCAATGTCTTACAGGGGAACTACTTCAGGATCTCCAGAGAAAAGGTGAAGTTGGGGTACATGTATGTGAAACCCCCAGCTATTAAGCTGTTTGAGACCTTAGAAGAAGTACTGGAAGAGAAGGATTAAAAACCAACAGGGTTGAATGAAGATTCGCTCCCAGATAACAAGTGGATGATTGATGTATTGAACACCCTCACTGATGGCAAGCACTCTCTCTTCTCAAATGATGGACCAGACACAGCTAATCGAAAACTACAATCAAAGTAAGGAAAACAAATAATTGGCTAGTTTCTTGAGTGGAGTGAAAGTGAAATGGTCGAGAGGAAAGGGCCCATTTAAGAGAAGCAATCAAGAAGCACTTGAAGTTAGAGTCAATCGAGGAATAAGGAAGGTGGAAAGGAAAAAGAAGCAGATTTAAAGAGGCATAAAGAAGCAGAAGCAAGCTAGAGCAAAGCTCGCTGAGTTTAAGGATCAGCTTAAAGCACTGAACAAGGTAACATTCCTGCTGACTTTCAGGAAAAAGAGGAAAAGGAAGAAAAGGTGAAGAAAGAACAACTCAAGAAACAAGGGGATGAAGAGATGGAAAAATCGGAGGACGAAGAAGAGGTTGCACCTGGAGAGGGAGAGAAAGGAATCAAAGCCTAAGCTTACTTTAACAAACATGAAGCAATCTATTCAATTCTAGTTCGTTAATGGTTAGATTAATAAGGGGAGGGGAACTCTTCTCAAGCCAAGATGGTGGTCGATGCTAAATAAAACGGGGAGAAGTCAATGGGGATTGAGAAGGGTTGAATCACTAGGTCAAATCAACAATTGCTTTGGCATCGGTGAGTGAGGTTTTGGTTTGATGATCCTCCAGTAGCTTGTTCGAGATGACAGGCCAACTTTTGAAGCCACTTTGTTCAATGGATTGGAAGTTGAGTTTGGGAAACCAAGAATTTGAGTTGAAGATGAGTGAAAGTAGGTAATCCTTGATCTGAAGAACATGCAATGCAAAGAATGTGACTCCAATGTTTAGCCAATCAGAAGATAGCATGAAGGAATTTGTCTTACTCCTTCTCAAGCTAAAGGAAACTTCAAGCTTTGCTTAAAGAGCCCAATGAAGCAAAAATGCCAAAAGGCACCATCTTAAATTAACATATACAAAGAACACTGATGTGGATCTTCTCCAAATGAGAAATCATCTCAAGAATAATTCCCTTAATCCAAGCTTCTTCTTTCGTCATAGTTGAAATATAAATTAAGATGAGAGTGTTTTAATAATTACTCCCACTGTGGTGATTGCTTTTTAAAGGTTCACAAGAAAAATTTTGGGTGCTTCAAACATTTATATAGTGTGCATTCATTCAAACATGAATTTAATGGTAGGACTGAATTCCTGTGTCAACACTGCCACATCAAAATTTAAGTATTTTTGAGAAGGAAGTCGCTTTACTGAAAGCAGTAAATTTGTGTGCCAATAATAAATACAGCTTGGGTACTCTAAGCAAAACATTCAATAATACTTACCCATACCCTCTTCAAAGAGAAATGAAACCAAATTTGAATAGAAACAGATCAGCTTTTTAAAAAACGAGAAAATCTTCAAAGATGGGCAGTTAAGCCATTGAGGAAATGATGTATTCGATTTCATCATAGATTTACAAAAACAAAATTCTCCTTGCACAATAAGTAGAATCTACAATAAGGAGAGAATATCCTTCCACAAACTAAATATTTTAGATTCTTAAGGATTCTAGTTAGATAAAGAGACATAAGTAAAGTCTAGAGATATTAAATAGAATTATCAAGGCATTTGAGAGAAATACTAACATTCTTTGGCTGGATGAAAAAGTTTTGACATTCAAAAAGAGATGAGACAGGAATTTCTTCAAGATAGGTAAGACTCTTGAAGTGAAAAAGGAGAAATTGATTCCTACAAACTTCTTTGCTTTCATAGGAACAATTGCAAAAGAAAAGGAAAGTTCTTCTGGGATTTATAAGAAGGAGCAGTGAATGGAGTTGAATTCCTTAAGAAGATGGTAAAGAAGTATGAGGAAGATGTTCTCCATTCCTATACCTTTGACAACCTCCGAGTTCATTACAACCCTAATGTAAGGATTTCATGGAAGAAGAGTAATGGGAGATGGTATTTACACCCATATATTCTAGTAAGTTCAATCCAATCGATAATGAAAATGATTAATGTATGATTACGAGTATTTTTGGTCTCAATTAAAGTTAAAAGTGGAGTAGAAGTAGATGAATATCAGAGAAGAAGTGAAATAGACCCTGCTTAGATCTAATAGAAGAAGCAATATAGGAAATTTCAGAAAGTAGACTCAATGATTGAATACTGTATCAAGATGATGAAAGACTATCTAAGAGAAGCTAATACTTAAATTTATTCATTTTTTTTTTAACTTTTTCTATTCATCCGATTATCTCCAAATAAGTAATAGAACTTGAATTTTATTAAAAAACAACGACTGGAGAAGTTGCTCCAGTCAGTCTTCAGTAAAAATATGTAAAACCCTGAAATTCACATTAAATCTCGCTATCAATAAGTTGATACAGTTATTTCATTAGTTATTTATTGGACTTGCCTTTCAATGAATTGACACTTGTCAAAAGAATTAAATATCGGTGAGGTGATAATTAATTGTGTCATAAATGAAGGGAGAAAAAAATGAAGAAATGGCAGACCACTATGAGAATATATCTGCTATCCAAATAAAATGCTTTTCAGCCTGCTCAAATTTATTGACATATGCCAATAGTTCAAATGCCAAAGACCTTTCTCTAACTCTTAGACCAGAGATAAATTTGAAAATGAGTCAATAGGCCTTGTGTTTACAAAACCAGCAAATATATATGAGGCTATAGAAACTATCTAGGTCTTTTCCTCAAAAATATCAAATTCACAGGGAGTTAAAAAAACTAGCAAGACTCAGAAGATCAAGAAAACAAGTAAATCAGCAAAGAAAAAAGCAAAGACAGAGAAAATTTGGAAACTTCATTAAAAGGGTTATTCTCCAGAGTTGATTTCAGCTCAGCTCAAGTCAAAAATAACAGTTGTTTGAAGTTGTATCTATCGAATAAAGAAGAAAGTATAAGAAAAAGAACTCGCTAGTTCAGGAAGATCCATCCAAGTTCTCAAATGACGACATGATCATTGTGAAAAATGAGATTCTTGAGCCTGGACGATGAAAATTGAGAAATCGATTTCAGATTTAAGAGAAGTTGCATCAGTTGTTCGTTGGATAAACTCTTTGCTTGTCAACAATATCAAATGTCGTGCGGAAATGTGGCTTTTCTTTTAAAAGACCATATTTAAAACCCAAAGTAGGATTTTCTAATGCAAATTTCCATAAAACTTTACAATTTGCTTGCAAACTTGCCTCTTTTATCAATGAAGGCTTTAATCCGAAATTCCTTGACGAGGTAGGTTTTAATACCCACCTTTGCCCGTTAAAAGTTTTAGGCAAGCGAGGTCAAGACGTTGCATATCAAGCATAAGGGAGATTACCACAAAACTTAAACGAAATAGGAGCAATTTCTAGTGGAGGCATTGTGGGGATATAGATTTATGACAGCACAATTTCAAGCAGAGAATTTTCATTTTATATAGCTCATTTATATAACGAGCTAATTATAAAGGGCCTCTTGCATAATAGTGTTCTCATAATGGACGAACTAAAAGTCCATTTTTCAGAGGCAGTGATCACATCATTTCCTCAGTCATCAATTAAAGTCCTTCGATTACCTCCTTATATTCCTGAGTTTAATGGGATAGAGCTATTGTGGGGCATCAGCAAGCAGCTCCTGCGAAAAAAAGAGATAAAATCAAGAGATTCTCTAGTCCTCAATATTGTGGAGTCGTTATTCATGCAAGATCCTAAGTCGATTAGAGGAATGGTCAGACAATCACATTGATTTCGTTAATCATCAAAATCTATAACTAAATATATGTTTTTGAAATTAGTCTTTGTTTTAGATAACCACACATCAGTAATTGTAGTTTGTAGACTCTCCATGGCCTCAAGATTTAATGAAGAAATCTTGAAAATCCCCGGCAAATTTTAATCATAGTATTTAATATGAAAATTAAAATGAAGGTAAATGAAGAAAATTCCTAGGAAAAATAAATGAAAATTTACTACTGTATGCTAAAATTACTCTGTATCCTAAGACTCCAAATTTGCCACGTGTCACCCAAATGTGAATGTTTAAATGTTGGCTGAGAATTCTAAATCATTAAAACTTTCAGAAAAGTAATGGAAAGTAAAGAAGTTACCCTGAGTAAATTGAATGCCATGATTGGGAAGAAGAGGAACTTCCATCATGTCATTGCTTAAACTGACAAGTACCTACCTCGACCATCCACAAAGTGTACATCGAAAGACTACCTCCACAATATAGCGACAGGAGCTTACTTCACATTCAACAGAAGCCAGGTAAAAGTGGTATACTCGCCAATTGAAAAACCCAAGGTTGAGATCTTGAATGAGATTGAAGAGTTTTTGAATGACTAAGACCCACCCCTCACTACAGGTATCACATCTGATGCATTCCCAGACAGAGAATTTCTAGAGAACACCCTTTATATACTTTGAACCCACAACATAAGTTCTTTAAAGTGGAACCTCCGGCTGAAGAATCAACGACTACAATATTCCCACTTGAGTAAGAATCAAACTTTACTTTTAGAATTCTAAAGAATGTTGACATCTCCTTATTTAGGAGTGGGAAAACAGTTCCTCTATATAAGTTGCCAAAGGAAGAGAAGTTGAAAAAAAAACAATTTCTTGAAGAGGATTGAAGCAGAGAAGAAGAGAATTGAGATTTAGAAGAGTAAACTTGAGGATCAAATGGACCAAGAAGCCAAAGCTTAATTCTATTCCTAATTCTTCTTTCCATAAACTATCAAACTAATCTTCAAATTCAAAAGTCATATTTTTGTCATTTTTATAATTCGGCATACAAGATTATCTGCCTTCTCTACTTCTACTTTTTCCTCCTTAATCACTCGAATGTTAAAAGGTGGATGGCTAGGGGTTTCTATGAGTAATTCCCGCTGTTTTTTTAATGGAAAACTAGCAGAATTTCTGAATGGATTCAACTTCAAATTAGATCTAGAGAAGTAGCACAGAATTGAAGACTTCTCCTAATAAGAAGTAATTTGGCTAATAGTATGATCACTCGCAACATAGCATCACATCAACCCATTTGTCTTCACTAAAGTGATAAGAATTGGCTGATAATGGGATGACATCGAATAACCAAAGAGTAAAAGGCTTCTCTATCCCAGAATAGTCAATGCATGGATCCTCCCCTGATTCTGTGGATAACTAGAGCACTCGTCATCTATATTCCATATTCAGAATATGTTATCCCACTCTGCACAAACATTCTAGACAAAGATGAGTACTCTTATTTTTATTGCAATTGTTTCTTTTCATTGCTTAAAATACTTCCTTAATTTAATTATCACCTCACCGATATGTATTAAAAGTGATTCAATTTCAAACAGAGATAAGGGTATGAAAATATGAATCCTGATACGAGATCAGGTTCATGCTCACGAATACTGATCTCAGATGAGGTACTTGAATATACCTACTTGAGATTGAATTGTATGAAAGCGAGTTAATAACACCACAGGATATTAAATGGTTCAGAGGTCCCCTAATAATCCGGGGATATGAACCAGGTAACCCCAGCAGCCTCCTTCAGTTCCAACTTGTGGGGAGAGGCCTCCGTGGGGTTGCGTTTGCCTCCCCCTTTCTTCATCTTCTCCAGCCCCAGCTCCGGATGAGACCAAATCAGATCCTCCCTTCCTTCTACTGTGTCCTGGACTAGTTCAAGCGGCGGGGCATCCTCCTGCTAAAATGACGCCCATAGACCTTTCAGGTTCCACTGCATCTAGCAAGCCTCCCAGTCAGGCCGGACACAGACATGTCTCCGGGATAAGTGAATGCAGCCATCCCTAGCGGATTAACTGCTCACACACAAATTAAAACTATTACCTACTCTGAGATGATTTAATTGCGTGCATTTCTATTCATTGGGATTTAAATTTTTTTGTTATAAGATTTTTGCTTTTTTTATGAAAATTTATTTTTAATTGTACAATTGTTTAAAGGTCTGTTTTCTAATATTCCAGTATTTTCATTTTTCAATTTTTCATTTTTTGTTTATACTCAAAAAATCAAGTGTACATTATTGAAATATTCGGTACAAGAAATTAAGCTACCCATCTTTTAATTTGATCTGCAAAAGAAAAATATCATTCATCAATTCAGAGTACACATCACAAGTTTTTATACATACATCAAACTAAAGTACATTAAATAATTCTAAGAACAAGATTAACTAGTTAAAAATACAAAAACTACTTTTAAAATAAGCTGGGCATTTAGTTTGAAAAGAACAGAATTTTAATTCTTGAAATTTCATTGATTAAAACACCATTTTTCACCTTTGCATTTGGGAACTCTGTTTAGGGGTTTTGGGGTTTTGGGGTTCTTTACTTGGCAGTTGAATCATTAATAGTCATATTATGCACAAATGGAAAGTTAAATCAAAGCAACAAATGGCTTGATCTCTTCTATGAAAAGCTTTGTTCTCACTGATCCATAGCGTACACAGTGCTTTTTAGCGTCAAGAACTCGATTTGAGATGGAAGGACGTGATAGAAAAAACTTTGTAGAATCTTCTTTTTGAAGTTGCACATCTTTTTGATAATTTGGAGGATTCATTTTTCCATGATTTGCCTAAATGAAGTGAGACACTGATCCAATGAATTCACTTACGAGGATTTTAAGTTCAGGGACATATCAGAAAGAGTTGTCTTTTAGCAAATAAGAAAAAAACTAAATTGGCGAGCCCTGTGGTGAGTATGGGCCAACATAAAAGAAGTTGACTCAAATGCTCTCAAGAAAGCCAATTGTAGCTTTTGAATAATGGTAAAATGCACGGTCAAACATCAGAACAATGTCATTTTTCCAGTCCTTCCCTTCGTTAGTCAATTATTGGATCAGGTTCATGATGAAGTCCATGAAAACCAATGAGTTGACGTTTCCTATAAGACCTTTTCCATAGAGGTCCCTTTTCGAGCTTACTCCTGCAATAATTGATACTTTTTTGGGAAGAATGAGTCATTGAGGATCTTTTGCTTCCCGATTTAACTCCAAGTCCTCCTCACATTGGTTGCCTGATCAAAACTAG
>JAGYYR010000043.1:0-14670 GCA_021439965.1 Uronychia setigera | reverse complement strand
ATGCCCCACGGTTGACAAGGATGTTTTCTAGTGTATGGAAATTAGCTCTTCGCACTTCAACCCTATTATCATCTCCGATCTCTTTGATTTTTTCTATTATTATGTTCCACAGCTTTTCAGGGTTTAAATCTTCCTCTTCTTCTGTACTCTATTATGAGTCAACTCTTTGTTATTACTAATTTTCCAATGTAGTCAGCAAGGTTCCAGAACATTCCAACAGCAGTCAGGGAGTTGTTAATATTATCTCCAACAAACTAAGCATATTTAGAAACTGCCTGAATCACTAGACCAATATTGTCGCTGTTCATGGGTGGAAGGAAGGAATTGATGATAAGCTTGAGCACCTTGAATCCTTGGTTGACAAGGGAATCTTGCTCAAAGTCTCCACATTTAGAAATTGCTACAATCACTACTCTCCATCCTTCATTTTGCAATTACTGCCCACAGATCTGAGGATGATGAATGGAAAATACTTGGACTATTTTTTCTAGAGATTTTAGGATGAGGTCTTGACTATTTGAAAATCCACTTGTGAGATGATCGCAGATAGGTTGCATTATTGTATTTTACCAAACTGAATTTGACCATTTCTCATCAACATCAACAACTTCTTTAAAGAGTAAAAATTACTCTTACCTCCTTCCTATGGAGATACAACATTTGAAGATCTGATTTGCTCGATCTTTTTGTAGTTAAAAATTTCCAAAATAACACATGAAAGGGCCTCAATTGCATTTTTTCTTAAGGAAGGAATCTTTGAGCTGGCCAACATATCGATTTAAGCAATCTTCAGATTAGAGAGAGGAGAATTACAATTTAATTCCAGATTATATCAATCCTTGAAATGTTGACCAGTGAAGTTTCAACTATTCTTGCTAACCCGAATAATGAGATTTCGCTCTCTGCAACGATCTCTGTTTGATTTTTCGATGGCTTTTTCTTTTAAGCTCCTCCTGATTTCTTTGAGGAGAGTTTTTCAAGTACACTCATTGTCAACTAACCAAGAGCTGAGATCAATTCCAACAAAGAGGAATCATCGAAAAGAAGCGTGCTTGTGAACAAAGAATCCAAAGCAGAAGTGAGAATCTGCATGTCAGTGTGAAGAATCAGGAGAGCTTCATTTTGCTTATCGGATGCAAGGAGGGGTGCAAAGGCCTGACTAGGGGCACTAGCTTTGGCAGTTGAAGATGTAGAAGCATCAGATGATCTGCCTGCTCCTGTGAAATCTGTACTGAATTATCTCTAATGAATAGGTGGGGCTCCAAAAGGTTTTTCTTAAGTAATCTACTCAGATGAATGCTTAGATAAGCTGAGTTGCTATCTATGCTTGGATCTTGATGCAGTCTCCTAATCAAGCACTGAGGCAATAGGGATTTTATGTTTGATTACTTCATCATTTCCCTCTACATTTGATTGATCTTGGCCACACTCAATCATTTCTTCATCGTCTTCTCCATCGATTTCAGGCTCTCCTTTAATTGAGATTTTCTTGGTGGGTTTCTTCCTTTTCTTGCGAGCTTCTTCAATGATATTGTATTCATTCATGTTTTCACTAACTTTTCTCTTCAGATCGTTAAAGTCTATTCCCTGTTTGATTTCATTAGCAGAAGAGCTAGATGGGGTGGCCCCAGCTACTATTTTGGAGCTAAATAATTTGATCTATTCTTCTATATCCTGCATCGTCTGTAAGATAATGAACCAAGATTTAGCGTCCAGAATACTTCCCAGACAGTGAGCCACATTAAAGAGAGTCTTGCAAATGTGAACATTCTTCTCAGCAAAGGTTTTTTAAAGGATGTTTGGGGCTCCTGAAGTAGGTCTTCCTTTGGTTGTGGTGCTTTCCCCTTCTTTATTTCCTGATCCAGGTACTGTTAAGGAGCTCCCAGTCTTTCCTTCAGAATTCTCACCCTCAGCCACTTTCTTCTCCTGTTTATTATGGCCAGATGGAGTGCAGAAAGAACACAGTGATTCAATGAATCCATCTCTTGAAGGAATATGATGAAGGCAACCACTTATGTTAATCATGGTCTGGTAGCAATTGAGGAGTGATTAGAGACACTGTTCATCCTTTAAATTAAGAATCATTGTTTGAATAATGGTTAAGCTCACTTTCCAGTTTTTCTCAAGGAGTAGGTCTCTGAGGTTGATCATCTCATTGGGGATATCATCAGCGCATTTTACAGGTTTGTCAGTGACCACAGTCTCAAAGATGATATTCAAGGTATCCACGAAATTGGTTATAGCTTCAACTAAAAAATAAATCAATTTACTTACTGAGAAGTTTAAATATTTGCTGAGGAGTGGCAGAGTTAGGCATGAGAATTTGGTCAGCATCATACCCTTGACCGTAGGTGTCCAGAATTTTGTGGTATTTACCTCCAGCGTTTTTTTAGGAGCTGTGAGATGTTTGAAGGCTTGTGCCTGTCCCACTTAAATTAGGATCATTAAATGCTTGCTTATTCGTTGTCTCTTCATCTTTCAAATTAAGTTTCAATGCCTTTGACAATGTAGAGAGAACAATTTCAAGAAGCTTAAAGATAAGAGTGAATACTTACAGAGCCTTGTTAGAGGACATTGTAAGTACTGAATGTTTTCACAAGCATGGGATTGTCAAGAACTGAAGAAATGCATTCTAGAGACACCAGATTCTGCCAAGATAAGAACTACCCTCTTCTTTCTGCATCAGCCAGAATGTAAGAGAGCAAGTGAAGTCCTAGGTTCAGATGATTCATCATCAAGTTGGTGCACTTGACTAGCCTAAGACGAATGGCGAATTCAGTAGCGTCATTCTTTCCAGTAGAAGGGAGAGTTTGACTTTTGAACATTGACTCGAAGGCTGGAATGGCTTCATATTCGAAGACCTGAATCAGATCTGGATAATTTAAAAAGATTTTCTTTGTTTGTTCAAGTATTTACACGATCAGATCCATTGCCATGCATTTAGATTGGTTCTAGAGGGAAAGTCCAGCATGCTTTGAGCCTTAGGGGGTCTAACCTTTGATTGTCTCCTGTACTCTAGGAAGCTTGCCTTCAAGCATCTGGGTGAGGTTTCTCAGCAAATCGAGACAGACTCTGAAAAATCGTTTAGAGAAAAAACATACTTGTACAGGGTGGTATCCATAATTTGCTTGACCACATCATTGTCAAGTTAAATGGTTTTCTTCTTCTCCATTGACTCATTGAGCCACTTTTAGCCAGATTTTTCTTCACACATATGAGTGAATGCCTCAAAAGTGATGGAAAACAATTATCTCATTGTAGCATACATAGTGTTTTTGATCACGCTACTTTTGTAGTCAAAGAGTTTAAAGCACATTGAAAGTATCTATGTGTTAGCATTAGAAATTACAATTTCTGCAAATTCCTGGGATAAAAGGATGTTCTTGGGGTTTAAGAAGATAAGAATGATCTGTAGGGTTTTGATCTATATCATTTCATCTGGTACGTCCACAAGTTAGGTGGGTTCACAGCATGAGTCTCTTAAAGTTTTCAAAATCGTGTTTATGACAGAAGTCTGGGAAATTGAGATTTAAAAGGTGTACTTCTGTCAATATTTTGCTTGATGCAATTTTCTGCAGGCAATTGAGGGCACTCACGAACAGTTTGGAAGTTTTAGTTTCGAATATCAAATACAAGGGTTGGATCAGAGTCTCAATCAGCCCTGAGATCACTTCTACGAAGCATTAACCATGGTTCCTCCTTACTTTAATTGGTCTAGTCCTGCGGCTTTTATGCCTTGAACATGGATATAGATTTGAGAGCCTTGTCCACATACTAAAGAATGGAGTTTGAGGCGAGAAGAGATGAATGACTTACCTCTCTGATATTGCCGTACCTCCTTTTCATTTCGTTCTGCAGAGACTTGTACTCTGCTTCAATCATAGAAATAGCGTTCATTGCTTCTATTCAATTCTTAATTATTCAAATCACAGTCAGAATAACTTCCAATAGGGGGTTTTGGGGTTTTGGTTTGTTAGTATAATAATAATAAATGGAGTTTCTGTTCTTCTTAGCAATCATTTTCCCTCTTACCCAGCAATGCACACCTTCATCTGATTCATAACCCCAAGCAGGATGTGTTCCCACTCATATTTTCAAAAATTCTTCATCTTCTTAATCCTATACTTTCTTTTGTCCAACAAATGTTTCATTCTATGACCTTTCTTCTCAATCATGCCAAAAATCATGCTTACTTCAATCTGATTTATCACAAGGCTGACTTTGCCTCAATTCAACACTTAGTGTCGCTTAGTCAAGTCTTAACCACAATGATTTCCAGTCCCTGGAAACAGCAATATAATTTGGTTCTGACTTCTTTGAAAAAGACTTCCATATTAAAATCAATCTGATTGGAGAAATCAAAGAAAATGGGGATGCACTTAAAAAATCAATTAAATCATTATCAAATCCAATAACGGTTCAGTCCAAAAACAAAGTAAGAATAAAGATTGGAAATCATTTATCAAAAAATCAGAACTACTTTCCACTCTCATAGAAAAAATAATCCTAGTTTTCCAAATTGAAATTCCAAAATCTTTAAATAATAAACCAGATCGAAACTCCTTTTAAATTTTGAACTAATAAAAAGTTATCTCTAGAATTCATTGATAGCCTCATATTCACTATTGATGTTTTAATCTTTGCAAATTTCACAGAAGAAATAAGAATAAAGAGCATGAGATCAATTTGGAAATCTAATGCGAAAATTCCCTAATGCACAGCTGCTATTAAGTTAAGGTCTCAAATCATTAAACTGATTTCCTTCAATGTAAGCATTGAATTTACATCGAGCGCTCTTCATTACTATCCAGAATACCCTAGCGTCATTTGCGAAAACTACAAATAGTTTTCAGATTGGATATTTGCTGCAGTTGATGTGGTTTCTCAAAGAATCAACACTGCAGTAACAGATTCTTTCTTTACAGGGAACTCAACCACAGGGGAGTCAAGAATAAAAAATGCTTTTTTCTATTTGCAATTTAAAAATCATTGAGAGCTCTATCTCAAAGACTATTTCTTAGCCAATAATTATTTTGATCAAAATTCTTTCTTTATTTCATTTTACTAAACAAACCCCCCTGTCTATACTGGTTAGTCGAAGTTTCAGAACTTAATTTACGATTAAAGCTATCTCACTGCACCCAATAAGCTGAGGGAATTAATGATGTTGTTTACCTTGAGTGATAGCTTTGATATTGAACTTGGATCAATGTTGATAATGAATGTCAAAATAAACTTTTTGGTTATTTGGGATATAGAAGACGTTAATAGGGTAAAGTACAATTCATTTTCAATGAAGGATGTTAAATTCGTTAATTCAATTATTGATTTCAAGTTTTTCAATCATTTAGATAAGCTCCTCATAGTGAATCTTCAGATCTGATCTTCAAGTGCTTCCGAGTGCTTGGAACTGAATTCTGTTGTTTCAATTGTTATATCTAGTATTGAATTCAGCAAGATCAAAATAAATCTCATTGAAAATTATTATTCCTTTATTGAACTTGATTCCAAACATAGTCAAATGGAGGATACAATGTTCTCAAGCTTTGAGGGGTTTTACTAAAAACCTCTTATAAATTTTGAAAAAGGAATTTCAAAGGTGCAACGGATGATAGTGAAAAACAATTTCTAAGTCAAATCAATGCTAAACACATTCCTTTCTTCACTGGTCACTTTTATTGACATTATATGGGAAACCACTAAGATAGAAAACCTAATCAAAATTGAAGCCAATTCATTATATACTCGCGTTAAAAAATATGCTAAAGAATTCTTATTGATTATCAGAGGATTGAAAATGAAGTACTATTTTAAAACTACTTTCATCAAATTCATCAACTTAAGCCTAAGTGGTTTTCAAATAAAAAAAGCCAAATTCTAAATTGAATAGGTCCATTTAATCGCACTTCAATCAAATCATACCAAAATCCTTACTCTAGAAGGGTCCCCTATTCCCTACCCGACATTGAATTTTTCTAACTCAATCCTGGAAGGAGTGAACAAATTCTAGCAAGGGCTTTATTCAATGTCCAGGATAGACATCACTGCAACCATTTTCAAATAGAGGTTTCCAAATTACTTGGCTATTCTAGGGCAATAGAATCCAAAGGTTTCTTGCCTTAAAGAGATAATAGTAAATGGAATTCACAATGGGAATGATATTGGCAGTTTTACCTTATTCAATTAGCCAGAACTTCCTAACATTAGTCCAATCTGCAAAATATTCAATTCACTGATTTTGAGTGGTTGATAATCTGACAACATGTTTCATACATTTGATTCTCAAATCCAGATCAGAAATTTACTTTTCTCAAAGATCGATCTCAATGGATACAGCATCTTCTTCAATAAAGCTAAGAGATCTTCATACTATGCCATCATTGCTTGCATTTTCAAAAACATATCTGCCAACAGAGGATATATCATACTACAGAGCAATCCTCTTACCAGATACACAATTAAAAGATGCAAATTCTATGAAGTTGTGTCACTCTAGCATACTTTTGCAAATCGTATTTCAACCGTTGGGTTAGAATTCATCGACAATGAGTTTGTTGAATCGGTGCAGTTGTTTTAAGTATAATTTGAAGGAAAGATATAATTTCTCAGCTGTAGCTTTCTATTCACGCATGAAGCTTCTGATCTTATTTTTATTCAATCCATACTTTCAACTACCATTTTGGACGATTGTTTGATTGATGTTTAAAACATTCTCTACTTTGCCAATTTCCTTTAGTCTTCAAAGGCAATACTAAGAAAAGGAATGATTCAAGAAAAATGAAATTAATTTATATCGTTTGCCTTCCTTAGATAATCTATTTTGTATTCTACCAACATTACTGTGTGCCATTAAATGATTTAAGCATAGAAGTTCAGCAGAGTCACCTTCAACCAAACTCATTTTTCATTAATGACAAGTGAATTCTTTGTTGCTCTACTATCTCAAAGCCACATTGAAATTATATATTCTTCGATAGTTGAATGCCAGGTGAATTTAATATAAGACATTAGAAAATCAAGTTTAGCAATTATTGATTGTTTCTTATCTGGGGTGTTCATCCATTCTGATTAGAGTAGAAATTTCATTCTCCAAGATTCTGAATTTCATGGATCCAAAAATATTAATTCATCCGAGATCTTAGTCAGAGAGAGTTCATAAGGGAATATTGAAAGGTCTGTTTTCAGGAAGATGATTAGCAAAGGCAAAGGAGGATCACTGGTTTTAAAAGAAGCATCTTTGCAGATTTTGAATAGTAAATTTCTCAATGGGAATTCCTAGCAAGGAGGAGCAATTTTATTTCAAATTCAGATGATTCCCTCTTACTTGCAAATCTTTTCTTGTGAGTTTGTTCAAAACAATGCAGAAGAAGGAGGTGCCATATACTATTCTGATTAAATATAAAGGCAATTGATTTCGAAGAAACTAGGTCTTAGTTTAGTAAATTGCGTTTTTATAAAGAACTCGGCTAAGAATGGGGGAGCAATCATGGTCACCAAAACATCACCCTTTATGCAAAATGTAAAGTTTGAAAATAACTTTGCATCTGTTTACGGGAAGGACATTGGCCTTTAGCCATCCAAAATCATCAACATTAATCAAACTCATTATGAGAAATTCATCCAAAATCCTTTGAATCTCCAGTCCGTCCAATTTCTTAATAGTAGTCTAAATGACATGAAATCAAAGAATGGAGAAAAAATTGATCCTCTATATTTTGCATTGGTTGATGATAGAGACTACCTTGTCCCTGTGGGAAAGATCTCTGCAATAATCAATTTTAAACCCTCAAATCCTCTCAACCATCTCCATTTCCAAGGAGAGACCAAATTCCATGCCAATATTAGCATACCAATGTCCAATTTGATTTTCACCTCAAAGCCCAATTCTGAATTCGACTTGATGATATCTTTTGAGATCAAATGAAATTCACTTAAGCTAGAGAAGAAAATCCATTACTTTCTCAAAGAATGTGAAGGGATGAAAATCTACAATGCATAAAGTGAAATCTGTCACACTTGCACTGATAGGTTTGAGTATATGAGCTTAAGACATGGTGAAAAGAAGTGCTTAGAATGTCCTCTTGACAAGGCTGTATGTTGACATGGAAATATCACAAACAAAGAAGGATTTTGGAAAATTAACTCAACTGATCAAATTTTTTAATGCTCTAAGAGTCGAGGATGTTTATCGAATGAAAAATGCTTAGAAGGCCACAAAAATATCTTGTGTGGCACATGCCAAGAAGGTTATGGAGCCAAAAACGGTGAATGCAAAAAATGCAATAATTTTACCATCCTTATTACACAACTAATAATCGGAGTCATTTCCTTTTTCATTTACTACGTCTTTCAACTGCATTTGACCATAAAACATAGGAGTTCCCATGATGTGGTGATGTCACAAACAGCTGCTTTTGTCTGTTCAAATTTCGCACTCCAATTCATTATCCTCTCATTCACTGATGAAAACAATGAAGAAACTTAATTGGGTCAGCTGAAGGGGTTCTTTAAGTATTTCTTCTTGTCCTTCCTTGACCTGGGCACCTTTTAATGCTTTGTAAATTCATTTTATCTTAGAGTCATCTTCTTTACTTCTTCTCCATTGATTATTCTCATTTTTAATCAGATCTTCCAATTGCTAGCATTTTTTACTTTTTTCAAGAGTTTCAAGTGAAATAAAAAAGCCAAAGTACTAATTGGTATTGGGCTAATTTTCAATAATGCAATCAAAGTGGCCCTTGATTCGTTTCAATGTGCCAAAGTGGGAGATGACTACCATTTACTTTAAAACACTGAGATTAAGTGCAACTAATGAGCTCACATCTATTTCAGTTGGTTTTATTGTTTCTTTTATCTATGGGCGTTTGGAATTGGGTTTCCGCTCTACAAAGTCCACACTCTCTTCACAATGAAGAAAACACTCCACAAAACAAAAGTGATGAACGTTTATGGGTTCATGTATTTATAATACAAACAGAAGCACTATTATTGGAGCTCAATTGAGCAGTTGAAGAACATACTCTTTTTGACTTTGGTTCAATCCATGCAGATAAGCGACATGTTGAAGAAGTAGTTCATAATCATCATCATTTTTTCACTCCTCTTTCTACAAACTTAGAAAAGAGTGTTCAGATTCAAAGTCCTTAACAATTAATCTACTATATCTGGTCTGCTCATGTTCTTCACTGCATTTTTAGTTTCCCTTCTAGATCAAGGCAAGCATCCTTTATACTAGAAATTTCTATTTGGGTACATTGTCTTTCAAAACATCTTCCTCCTCATCAACTCTACCCTCGTCTACTATAGGTTTTACTCAGTTAAGTAAGAAAAAGAGAAACAAGCAAGATCCTTTCATTCTATGACCTCTCTTCTCAATCATGCCAACAAACCTGTTTACTCCAATCTGATTTATCACAAGGCTGACTTTGCCTTAATTCAACACTCAGCGTCTCTTAGTCAAGTCTTAACCATAGTGATTTCAAGTCACTGGGGACTGCAATAAAATTTAGTTCAGACTTCTTTGAAATAGACTCTATGATTAGTTTAAATGTGGTAGGAGAAATCAAAGAAAATGGAGATATCCTGAGGAAAGCAATTAATTCATCCAATCCAATCACAGTTCAGTCCATGACCAAAGAAAGAATAAAAATAGGAATGCACTGACCAATTAATCAATACTACTTCCCGCTCTCAAAGAAAAATTATTCACAGATTGCCAAATTGATATTCAAAAATCTATAAATAATAAACCAGATGGAAGCTCCCTTATAATATAGAACTAGGCAAAAGCTGTCTCTAGAATTCATTGATAGCCTCATATTCACTATTGATATTTTTATCATTGCTAATTCCACAGAGGAAATACGAATAATAAGTATCAGAACAACCTGGAAATCAAGTGTAAAATTTCCCCAATGTTCAATTGCTATTAAGTCAAGATCTCAAATCATTAAACTAAATTCCTTCAATGTGAGCATTCAATTTTCATTAAGTGCTCTTCATTACTATCCAGTATACCCCAACTTCATATGCAAGAACTACAAGGAGTTTGATCATTGCATAATGTCTGCAGTTGATGCTGTGTCTCAGAGAATCAAGACTTCAGTAAAAGATTCTTTCTTTACAGGCAACTCGAAAACAGGGGAGTCAAGACTGAAAAATGCATTTTTCTATCTGTAATTTAAAAATCATTGAGAAATCTATCTCTAAGACTATTTCTTAGCCAATACTTATTTTGAATGGAATTCTTTTTTAATTTCATTCTACTAAACAAACCCCCCTGATTATACTGGTCATTCGAAATTTCAGAACTTAATTTACGATTAAAGCTATCTCACTCCACCAAATAAGCTGAGCAAATTAATGATGCTGTTTTACTTGAGCTAAAGGTTTGATATTGAACTTGAATCAATGTTGATAATAAATGCAAAAATAAAATATTTGGCTATTTGGGATATCGATATAAATGGCAAAAAGTATAATGATTGTTCAATAAAGGATGTCAAGTTCTTTAATTCCTTTATAGAATTCAGTTTTTTTAACAATTTAGACAATCTCCTCATTGTGAATCTGCAGATCTGATCTTCACGTGCTTCTTAGTGTTTGGATCTGACTTCATTAATTTAAATTGTTTTGTCTAGTGTTGAATTCAGTTAGATCAAAATAATTATCCAAGAAAACTATTACTCATTCATTGATCTTGATTCCAAACATAGTCTAATGGAGGATGCAATGTTCTCAGACTTTGAGGGGTTCGACGAAAAACCTCTTGTACATTTTGAAAAAGGAATTTCAAATGTGCAACAAATGATTGTGAAAAGAAAATTCTAAGTCAGATGCATGCTAAACATCTTCATTTCTCCTATGATCACTTTAATTGACATAATATGGGAAAGCACTATGATAGAAAAATTGATCTATATCGAAGCAAATTCATTATATACATGTGATACCAAATACGCTGAAGCATTCCAATTGATAATAAAAGGATTGAAAATGAAGTTCTATTTTAAAACTACCTTTATCAAATTCATCAACTTAAGCAAAAATGGTTTTCAAATAAAAAATGCAAATTTCTAAATTGATTAGGTTCATTTAATCGCACTTCAATCAAATCATACCAAAATCCTTACCCTAGAAGGGTCCCCTATTCCCTACCCGACATTGAATTTTTCTAACTCAATCCTGGAAGGAGTGAACAAATTCTAGCAAGGGCTTTATTCAATGTCCAGGATAGACATCACTGCAACCATTTTCAAATAGAGGTTTCCAAATTACTTGGCTATTCTAGGGCAATAGAATCCAAAGGTTTCTTGCCTTAAAGAGATAATAGTAAATGGAATTCACAATGGGAATGATATTGGCAGTTTTACCTTATTCAATTAGCCAGAACTTCCTAACATTAGTCCAATCTGCAAAATATTCAATTCACTGATTTTGAGTGGTTGATAATCTGACAACATGTTTCATACATTTGATTCTCAAATCCAGATCAGAAATTTACTTTTCTCAAAGATCGATCTCAATGGATACAGCATCTTCTTCAATAAAGCTAAGAGATCTTCATACTATGCCATCATTGCTTGCATTTTCAAAAACATATCTGCCAACAGAGGATATATCATACTACAGAGCAATCCTCTTACCAGATACACAATTAAAAGATGCAAATTCTATGAAGTTGTGTCACTCTAGCATACTTTTGCAAATCGTATTTCAACCGTTGGGTTAGAATTCATCGACAATGAGTTTGTTGAATCGGTGCAGTTGTTTTAAGTATAATTTGAAGGAAAGATATAATTTCTCAGCTGTAGCTTTCTATTCACGCATGAAGCTTCTGATCTTATTTTTATTCAATCCATACTTTCAACTACCATTTTGGACGATTGTTTGATTGATGTTTAAAACATTCTCTACTTTGCCAATTTCCTTTAGTCTTCAAAGGCAATACTAAGAAAAGGAATGATTCAAGAAAAATGAAATTAATTTATATCGTTTGCCTTCCTTAGATAATCTATTTTGTATTCTACCAACATTACTGTGTGCCATTAAATGATTTAAGCATAGAAGTTCAGCAGAGTCACCTTCAACCAAACTCATTTTTCATTAATGACAAGTGAATTCTTTGTTGCTCTACTATCTCAAAGCCACATTGAAATTATATATTCTTCGATAGTTGAATGCCAGGTGAATTTAATATAAGACATTAGAAAATCAAGTTTAGCAATTATTGATTGTTTCTTATCTGGGGTGTTCATCCATTCTGATTAGAGTAGAAATTTCATTCTCCAAGATTCTGAATTTCATGGATCCAAAAATATTAATTCATCCGAGATCTTAGTCAGAGAGAGTTCATAAGGGAATATTGAAAGGTCTGTTTTCAGGAAGATGATTAGCAAAGGCAAAGGAGGATCACTGGTTTTAAAAGAAGCATCTTTGCAGATTTTGAATAGTAAATTTCTCAATGGGAATTCCTAGCAAGGAGGAGCAATTTTATTTCAAATTCAGATGATTCCCTCTTACTTGCAAATCTTTTCTTGTGAGTTTGTTCAAAACAATGCAGAAGAAGGAGGTGCCATATACTATTCTGATTAAATATAAAGGCAATTGATTTCGAAGAAACTAGGTCTTAGTTTAGTAAATTGCGTTTTTATAAAGAACTCGGCTAAGAATGGGGGAGCAATCATGGTCACCAAAACATCACCCTTTATGCAAAATGTAAAGTTTGAAAATAACTTTGCATCTGTTTACGGGAAGGACATTGGCCTTTAGCCATCCAAAATCATCAACATTAATCAAACTCATTATGAGAAATTCATCCAAAATCCTTTGAATCTCCAGTCCGTCCAATTTCTTAATAGTAGTCTAAATGACATGAAATCAAAGAATGGAGAAAAAATTGATCCTCTATATTTTGCATTGGTTGATGATAGAGACTACCTTGTCCCTGTGGGAAAGATCTCTGCAATAATCAATTTTAAACCCTCAAATCCTCTCAACCATCTCCATTTCCAAGGAGAGACCAAATTCCATGCCAATATTAGCATACCAATGTCCAATTTGATTTTCACCTCAAAGCCCAATTCTGAATTCGACTTGATGATATCTTTTGAGATCAAATGAAATTCACTTAAGCTAGAGAAGAAAATCCATTACTTTCTCAAAGAATGTGAAGGGATGAAAATCTACAATGCATAAAGTGAAATCTGTCACACTTGCACTGATAGGTTTGAGTATATGAGCTTAAGACATGGTGAAAAGAAGTGCTTAGAATGTCCTCTTGACAAGGCTGTATGTTGACATGGAAATATCACAAACAAAGAAGGATTTTGGAAAATTAACTCAACTGATCAAATTTTTTAATGCTCTAAGAGTCGAGGATGTTTATCGAATGAAAAATGCTTAGAAGGCCACAAAAATATCTTGTGTGGCACATGCCAAGAAGGTTATGGAGCCAAAAACGGTGAATGCAAAAAATGCAATAATTTTACCATCCTTATTACACAACTAATAATCGGAGTCATTTCCTTTTTCATTTACTACGTCTTTCAACTGCATTTGACCATAAAACATAGGAGTTCCCATGATGTGGTGATGTCACAAACAGCTGCTTTTGTCTGTTCAAATTTCGCACTCCAATTCATTATCCTCTCATTCACTGATGAAAACAATGAAGAAACTTAATTGGGTCAGCTGAAGGGGTTCTTTAAGTATTTCTTCTTGTCCTTCCTTGACCTGGGCACCTTTTAATGCTTTGTAAATTCATTTTATCTTAGAGTCATCTTCTTTACTTCTTCTCCATTGATTATTCTCATTTTTAATCAGATCTTCCAATTGCTAGCATTTTTTACTTTTTTCAAGAGTTTCAAGTGAAATAAAAAAGCCAAAGTACTAATTGGTATTGGGCTAATTTTCAATAATGCAATCAAAGTGGCCCTTGATTCGTTTCAATGTGCCAAAGTGGGAGATGACTACCATTTACTTTAAAACACTGAGATTAAGTGCAACTAATGAGCTCACATCTATTTCAGTTGGTTTTATTGTTTCTTTTATCTATGGGCGTTTGGAATTGGGTTTCCGCTCTACAAAGTCCACACTCTCTTCACAATGAAGAAAACACTCCACAAAACAAAAGTGATGAACGTTTATGGGTTCATGTATTTATAATACAAACAGAAGCACTATTATTGGAGCTCAATTGAGCAGTTGAAGAACATACTCTTTTTGACTTTGGTTCAATCCATGCAGATAAGCGACATGTTGAAGAAGTAGTTCATAATCATCATCATTTTTTCACTCCTCTTTCTACAAACTTAGAAAAGAGTGTTCAGATTCAAAGTCCTTAACAATTAATCTACTATATCTGGTCTGCTCATGTTCTTCACTGCATTTTTAGTTTCCCTTCTAGATCAAGGCAAGCATCCTTTATACTAGAAATTTCTATTTGGGTACATTGTCTTTCAAAACATCTTCCTCCTCATCAACTCTACCCTCGTCTACTATAGGTTTTACTCAGTTAAGTAAGAAAAAGAGAAACAAGCAAGATCCTTTCATTCTATGACCTCTCTTCTCAATCATGCCAACAAACCTGTTTACTCCAATCTGATTTATCACAAGGCTGACTTTGCCTTAATTCAACACTCAGCGTCTCTTAGTCAAGTCTTAACCATA
>JAGYYR010000042.1:0-14726 GCA_021439965.1 Uronychia setigera | reverse complement strand
CAAAACCCCAAAACCCCAAAACCCCAAAACCCCAAAACCCCAAAACCCCAAAACCCCAAAACCCCAAAACCCCTAATTCTAGGAATGTTATTAACTGACAGCTCAGTTTAAATAGGTAAGCAATAATTTGAATTCAAAAAACATGAACATCAGTCGCCCTATATCATCCAACGCCTCAAGGAGTGGACGAGGAGGGCCTATGGCTGGGCAGACGCAACAACGTCCAATCTCAGCCTACAATGGTTCCAATCCACCCTCGAGAAAGAAGTCAATTAGATCAGAAAAGAATTTCTCCCAAGCGGCTCTTCCACCAGCCGGCGCTCACGCAAGGACAGGATCACGCACAAACCAAATGTCTTAGTCAAAGTCTGAAACAACGAACTCATTTGCAAAGAGTCAGAATAGATTCAGAATTGCAGTGCCGCCACAAGCAAGAATGGATGTGAGTGGTCGCTATTGGGACCAGGTGAGCGGTTAGATCCATCACCCCGAATACCAAAATTTCATCAAAGAAAAAATACAAACCAAGTATATCCCCCTCTCTTAACTTCTAGTCGCTCTCGCCCTACTACTGCCCAAAGGAATGCTGCAGTAAAAGCTCCAAGAGGAGAGCTTCCTAAGTTCAATGAAGCTGGAATGGAGGACATTTCAGGAATCGAGCCCAGCATTGTGGGCAAACAAATGAGTGAATCTAATCTTAGAGGACTAAATGAATACGATGACCCTTCTCAAAACAAGCCCTTCTCATTCCTGGCAAATTTAGGAGGAAAAGAGACATCCCCCGCCCTTCTTACCCCTAAAATTGATGAAAATATGTTTAGAAAATTCACTAACAAGTCAGAGAGAGGTACCATAGATACACAAGATAAGAGCAATTTAATCACAATTGGAAGAGAAGGAGAAATCATTGAAAAAGGAGATTTTGAACAAAGAGAAAAAAAGAAAGCCTAAATGAGCAGAACTAACAGTGCTAGGCCTAAGTCGCATTATTCTAATAAAAGCGGAATGGGTGGAGCTTCCAAGTCATCCTCATAGAATCGCCCAATATCTTCTTATGTTCCTCAAAACCAATAGAATTAGAGACGTCAAAAAGAAATCAGAGTAACTGACAACAGGAGGCCACTGTCTGCCAACCCTAAACATATAGTAATGGGTACACAAAACCGCCCTGAAAGTGGTGCTGCATAGTATCAGAAGCGAAGACCAACTCCAAATTAGAGCCAAAAGGACTTACCAGTTGAAAACAAAGAGAACAATTTTACTCATAATAGTGAAGAAATGGAGGAATATGATGAGTTGAACATTCAAGAAATTTCTGAAGAAGGAGGCCCCAATTTTGAAGAGTTTGATAAAGATGGGCATTCGTATTCTCAGAAGATCTTCAACTCACGTCCCACTACTGCAACCATATTCAAAAAGAATGCTGAATTTGACCTTCCATTCCCTGAGCTCTTCGATAGGTCAGAGAGAACTTTCGCTGCCACTTATGCTCGATTTGGAGATTTATCATATTACACGCCCATCCAGAGAATAGGAAATTACATGGACTTCGGATCAAGACTTAAAAAGAAGCATTTGATGGATATCATCTAGTATTTGAAGACATCCAAGCACATTCTGAAAGCTGAAGATGACGAATCTACTGAGAATTTCTTTGAAAATTGTCTTTTCTTGGGTCTCATGCCAGATGAAGATCATCCCCCAGAAATTGACGAAGAAGAAGCTGCAATTAGAGCCAGGTATAAACAAAATGATCTTGAAAATGAAGATGAGAAATATGATCCTGCCCTTTTTAAATTTGAAGGAGCGGGCACTTATGACCAAGTATGGTCTGATGCCCTATTGAGACAAGTTAAAGTCTCAATGCAAAGATACAACTACTACATTGAATCATCTGATGCTATCAGAACTGAAGAAATCTCAAAATACAAGAAAGATTGGATGTCAAAAGCCATTGATCTCCTTCCTGATAGTCTCATCAAAATGTATCCAGATGAACTCAGAATTTTGTTCTAAGAAATTTTCAACACATACACCGTTTCAATGAAGAAGGCCATCCTCAACTACATTCTTAGATCACCTGATGAAAGGAAAAGATTGCACATCCTAATGCTTCCAAGACCAGTACCGTCCTCTAGCACCAAAATTTCCTTCAATGGTGGTTATAACTTGTCCAAATTTAAGGGATGGCATGCAAGGAAGTCTGAGGCTGAGCAAGAGATCAAGCTAAAGCTCATCAACAACAACATAGTGATGAGTTCTCTCTAGAGTTGGTGGCAAGACTTTTCAGAGTTTAGTTTCATCAGATGGAAAGGACTCAAGAGATTTGCAAGTGCTTCTAATGCAATCGATATTGATTCTTTCTTAGCTATTCAAGACACTTACAGGGAAAAAGTCAATTCGGTTTTGCACCATATCTGGCACAGAGGAGTTATGCTAATTATTAAGAAGTTCAAGTTCCTCAAGAGAAGAGGAGCAATTAATGGAAAATGGACCTTCACTGGGTTCCATGAACAAGACAAGAAGTCATTGATGACTGAGGAGAAGAAGAAGTTCAAACTTAAAGAATCACTCAATTTAAAATACACGAAGACAGTGGATGAAGTGAAGAGTAGTCAAGTGAAAGCTAAGAGAAGAGTGAGAATGATGGGAGTAGGAGATGAAGAAGAAGACGATGAAGATGATGGTTACGATTATGAAGCAATCCTTGAAGACTATTATGATGATGTTGACATCCCTGACCTCATTGATATCAGAGAAAACTCAGCTTATATTGCGTTTGTTGCAATGATAGGAGGCTATATCAACTATGAAGAAGATGGATATGAAATCTTAGCCAAGGAGTACAAGAAGGAACTCAAGTACTGTGCAGGAAACCTAATGCAACTCCAGCTAAGACAAATAGTTGACAGATCTATCAACAAATTGAAAGACTTCTTTCTTGGATTCTCAACTCTTTATGACCTAAAGAAAGATTATGGAATTTTCGACCCACCTAAAGAAGCTCCAAAGAAGGCTGCTCCCGCTCCAACTCCCCCCAGCAGACCCACCCCCAAAAGCAAATCTAAAGGACATCAACCACCAACCAAACCAAATCAAAGAAAAACAGAACCTCAAAAAGTCATTAAAGAGAAACCTGTCCTTAATAAGCCTACCTTCTTGCAATACCAACATATGGTAGATCCTGTCTTCCGGTTGACACTTTCAATTGATGGAGATCTCCTCCATTTCAGTAAATCTGAAGAAGAAATAGTGAATGATTTCCTAGGGTTCATTGACAAGGTGATCAACTCTTGCAATCATATGTGTAGACCTGAATTCGTCAAACTCTATTTCATGCCAAAGGATAAGTATGATGAAGAAGAAGAAGAGGATCGAAAGAGAAGAAGACTTCTTTTCTCCCAAAATGTCAAAAACAATGACATTGAGAGTTTTATGTTCAAAGGCCAGGAAAAGACAGTCTACAAAAAGCTCTTTGGAAGATACAAGCTCAATGAAAATTAAGAGAGGTACAGAGATTTAAGTGAGGAAGACAATGAGAAAGGAATTTTCTCAAAGAAGACTGTAGAGAAGTATATCCATGTTGCTGATCCTACTGAAGAGTGTTTCAAGAACACCAAAGAAACAATCGCTACCATTCTTCTGCAGCATATCAGAGAATGCTATGCAGTTTATGAACTTTTTGAGCAACTTGAACCACTTGTAACAAGGCAACTAGAAGTCAAAGTCAATGAGTTTTGTCAAGGAGACGACCATTCAATGCAAGAATTTGAAAATCTTGTTAATGAACTAAGAGATTACAAGGAACTTGTACAGCAAATCCCACACAATGTGTTCTTCCCAATGTTTGCGATCAGTTGTCAAGACTCCAAAGAAATCCTCTACTAGAGAGTGGAAGAATTGATTGCATTTGTCTTCCATAAATTCGAATAAGGAGTAATCGATAATAGTCAAGCTATCTGCTAGAGGTATATTGAGATCTGCAAGTTCTTGGAAAAAAGCCTACACAACCCTGAAGACGTTGTGGAAATGGACAGATACAAGAACAATCTCCTACTTGAGATGACATCTCTTCAAGACAGGATGTATGAAAACAGGAAAAAGGTATTCTTCCTTTTCAACATTGATTATATCTTCACTGATGAGAGTCTTGAACTGATTAAAGCTCTCCATAACTGGCCAAGGAATCTTAACCATGCTCTGGACTAAGCCGATGATAGACACAGAGTTGACAGGATCTCCATTGAGAAACGGTTGATTTTGAGGAAAGAAAGATTTGAAACAAACATTTTCGCTTTGGAAGAACAATTGAAAGAACTCACACAGTATGGAGAACTTAACCAATACAAAATGATTATAGACAAAGTTCTTGATTACCATCAACTAGTCTTAGAATATGAAGAGGAAATGGGAGTGATTCTTCAAGAAGAGATTATGATGTTTGGATTCAAGTCTAACTTTGAAGGATTCGCTAGGATGAAAGCTTTCTTCATGCCTTTTTATGACCTTTGGAGAAATGCTAATGATTTCCTTATGAAAAAGTCAGAATGGACTAAGAGTGCATTAACAACTATTGATGCTCTGGAAGTTGATCAAATGATCAAAAATAACATTAAAAATCTCCATAGACTCCAGAAGCATTTTGATGACAAAGCTTTCGCTACCAGAGTACTCAATCAACTTGCTCAATAAGTCAAAGATCTGAATGAGTGGCTTCCAGTCATTGAAGTTCTCTGCAATCCAAGCCTCAAACCTAGGCATTGGAAGGAAATCTAGGAAATTGCCAATGAAGAGTTCAATTATGAGAACATTACTTTGAATGAAGTAAAATATTTCAATGTAAAAGAGCATTTGGGAGGACTGGCTGATATTTCAGAAAGAGCTTCAAAGGAATTCTCCCTCGAGAAGATTCTCAATAAGATGGAGTCTGAGTGGACTGACCTTGTCTTTGTCCTTGGATCTTGGAGAGATACTGGCATCCCAATTCTAAAAGGAGATAATGTTGAAGAGATCCAGTTGCTTCTAGATGACCATACAATCAAAGCCCAAACTATAAGAGGAAATCCATTTGTCAAGCCCATTGAGAAAAGGGCAGTGAAATGGGAAAAACTCCTACTTCACATACAAGAAGTCATTGAAGTCTGGATTAAGGTTCAAGCCGATTATCTATACTTAGAACCAATCTTCAATTCAGAGGACATTGTAAAGAAGTTGCCAGGTGAGGCTGCAGAATTCATCAGAATCGATCAAATCTGGAAGCAAATGATGGAAGATTTGCAAAGAGATACTCTTGTCCTCCACATTGAAAACATTCCTAACTTACTTGAGAACTTGAGCCATTCAAGTCTAGTCCTGGAGACGATTCAAAAAAGTCTCAATGATTATTTGGAGACAAAGAGACAATACTTCCCAAGATTCTATTTCCTATCAAATGAAGAATTGCTTGAGATTCTTGGAGAATCTAAAAAGCCACTTAAAGTTCAAAAGCATCTTAAGAAATGTTTCGAAGGAATTAATGAACTCATATTTAGCGAAAAGACTGAGATTCTTGGAATGATCAGTAAAGAAGATGAACAAGTTCCTTTCAATCAAAACATTTACCCCTATGAATACAAAGGAAATGTTGAACAATGGCTCCTTGAAGTTGAGAACGAGATGAAATCTGCAATGAGGACTATTATGAGTGAGAGCATTGCTAATTTCCATGTTATGGGCGAACAAAGAACAAGGTGGATTTGCAACTGGCAAGGACAAGTCGTCCTCACTGTATCACAGATTGTATGGACCAAAAAGATCCATGATGCTCTCACCAATAATGGCATTGTGGGATTAAAGGACTACTTCAAAACACTCTCTAAGCAACTTGATGAGATTGTGTAGCTAGTTAGACATGATCTTGATCCTCTTATCAGAAGTACTCTAGGGTCATTGATTGTACTCGACGTGCACGCTAAAGATGTGGTTGAAAATTTGATTGAAGAAAGTGTTACAAGCACAAATTCTTTTGAATGGTTGTCTCATCTCAGATACTATTACTATGCTGAAGAAAATGTAAGTTAGGATCTTAACTTTCTTTAGAGCATCCAAGTGAAAATGATTAATACATCTCTAGATTATGGGTATGAATATCTTGGAAATCAAGGAAGACTTGTGATCACACCATTAACAGACAGATGCTATAGAACCTTGATGAGTGCCCTACACCTTAACCTTGGAGGGGCTCCTGAAGGGCCAGCAGGTACAGGCAAAACAGAAACTACCAAAGATCTGGCAAAAGCTATGGCTATTCATTGCATGGTATTCAATTGCGCAGAAGGACTCAAAGCTAAAGCAATGGCTAAGTTCTTCAAAGGCCTTGCCTCAAATGGATCATGGAGTTGCTTTGATGAATTCAATCGAATTGAGCTAGAAGTTCTCTCAGTTGTTGCCTAGTAGATTTTAGAAATTCAAAGAGCAAAGTCCCAACATAAAGAGATCTTCTGCTTTGATGAGACAAACATCGTCCTTAAACAGTCTTGCAATATTTTTATCACTATGAATCCTGGATATGCAGGTAGATCAGAACTTCCTGACAACTTGAAAGCCCTATTCAGACCAGTCGCAATGATGATTCCTGACTACCATATGATTGCAGAAATTTCTCTTTACTCATATGGATTCTTTGAATCTAGAAATCTTTCAAAGAAGATTGTGGCTACTTACAGACTCTGCTCCGAATAACTTTCTTCACAAGATCATTACGATTATGGAATGAGAGCAGTGAAAGCAGTACTTACTGCAGCAAAAGGACTTAAGAGAAAATACCCAGATGAAAGAGAAGACAAGATTACTCTGCTTTCAATCAATCAAGTCAACCTTCCAAAGTTCTTAGCTCATGATATTCCACTTTTCAAGGGAATTGCCAGTGACCTCTTCCAAGGAATTACGATAGAAAATCCAGATTATGGCACTCTTAACGATTGCATCAATGAATCAATTGAGAAATTCAAGCTCCAAAAAGTGGAACCATTTGTAGATAAGGTACATCAATTGTATGAAATGATGAACTGCAGACATGGGCTCATGCTGGTCGGACCACCTTATGGTGCGAAGACATCAAGTTATAGGATACTTGCTCATGCTATTACATCTTGCTGTGAAAGAGATGAAAACTATGGGGAACTTCCTGTCCAATACTTCGTTATCAACCCTAAGAGTGTAACCCTCAATCAACTCTACGGATTCTTTGATCCCATCTCCCATGATTTCACAGATGGTATCCTGGCTAAGGTGTTTAGGAACTGTGCCTACAAGCATGTGGGAAAATTCAGAAAATGGATAATCTTTGATGGACCAGTCGATGCAAAATGGATTGAGAACATGAACACTGTCCTTGATGATAACAAAAAGCTTTGCTTGATGAATGGTGAAGTGATCATTATGCCCGATACAATGAATCTTATCTTCGAAGCAAATGATTTGAGTCAAGCATCACCCGCTACGGTCAGTAGATGCGGAATGGTCTACATGCAACCTGAACAAATCGGATGGACTCCCCTTCTTGCTTCTTGGATAGTGACTCTTCCTGATGTTATTGATAAGAATGTAATAAAGCATATTGAGGATCTTTTTGAAGTGATAGTCCATTCTGCATATGCATTCTTAGTGAAGAAATGTAAAACATATGTTCCAGTCAGTGAAGTGCAATTAGCAGCTGAGCTAATGAAGATTTTCAGATGCCTTATTACTAACACCAAAAAATTTTTAGACATGTGCATTTCACCTAAAGTGAAGACAGAAGACTTAGTTAACAGGGTTGATATGTTCTTCCTCTTTGCCTTGATTTGGTCTTTTGGAGCAATTACTGATGAATAGGGACAAAAATAGTTCTCTCTTTTCGTTAGGAAGCAATTGAGTGATAATTTCAAAATTCCAAGTAAAAACAACAAATCAATGAGGATTGATAAGATGAGCCTTCTCCCTGATAGTGCAAATCTAGTTCAAAACTATTTCATTGAAGAGCATAGATGGAGATTATGGAAAGATGTCCTTGATAAGCTTGACAGAGAGCAGGAATTAGAGCAAGGACTTAAGTTCCATGAGATTCTCATTCCAACTTAGGAGACACTTAAATACTCATTCATTCTCAACATGCTCTTGAAGAGTGAACTTCATGCCTTACTTGTGGGGCCAACAGGTACTGGAAAGACTTGCTATATAACCAAATACCTCAGACAGCTTTCAATTGACCAATACACTAGTGTTTTCATTAACTTCTCAGCTTAGACTTCCGCAAACAAAACCCAAGACATCATTGATGGTCATTTAGAAAAGAGAGGAAGACGACTCTACGGTCCCCCATTCGGAAAGAAGTGCATCATTTTCGTTGATGATTTAAATATGCCATCCCTCGAAGAATATGGAGCTCAGCCTCCTATTGAACTCCTCAGACAATGGATGGATCACAAAGGATGGTATGATAGAAAGGAAAAGGATAAGAGTTTCAGAGAAATCAGAGATCTTATTTTCGTGGCAGCTATGGGACCATCTGAAGGTGGAAAGAATCCTGTCTCTCCAAGGTATCTAAGACATTTCAACATCATTGCCGTCAACAATTTTGATGATGCCGTGCTCAATAGAATCTATTCAAAGCTCATGTAATGGCATATAAAGAGCAATGGATACCAAGGTGATATCTCAAGAGCTATGGTGTCCATAGTAGCTGGATCTGTAGACGTATTCTTGGCAGCTCAGAATGAACTAAGACCTACACCAGCCAAGTCTCACTATCTCTTCAATCTTAGAGACTTGGCCAGAGTTATTCACGGAGTTTAGATGCTCAACAAACCTCAGGTTACAGACCCCAAAAAGATCATTAGACTATGGGCTCATGAAGTGTGTAGAGTTTTCGCAGATAGATTGATCAATGATAAAGATCAAGAATGGCTTTATGAAAAGATCTTTAAAGCAGCAAGAGACAAAGTCAAAGATGATCTCTACATCGCAATCAAATAAGTCTTAGATGAGAAAAAGATCAAATGCCACTCAAACAAAGACGCTATTAGGAGAGTGAGCTTTGCAGATGTAATGGAGGATGGAATATCTATCTTTGATCGAAGTTATGATGAAATCACAGCACAAAGTGGCCTGACTCAAAGAATGAACACATACTTAGAAGACTATAATAATCTATCCAAGAAGCCCATGAGTCTAGTTCTGTTTGACTTTGCGATCCAACATCTACTCAGGGTTTGCAGAATCATCAGAATGGCCAGAGGAAATGCTCTCCTAATTGGAGTGGGAGGATCTGGTAGACAGAGCTTGTCCAAGTTGGCTACTTTCATTTGTGATTTTGAAATGTTTGAAGTAGAAATTTGCAAGAACTACAACCAGGAAATCTGGCATGAAGATATGAAGAGGCTCCTCACAACCGCAGGTGTTGACGGAAAGAATATTGTGTTCCTATTGAGTGATGCCCAAATGAAGCAAAGCTTCCTCTTAGAGGATATTAACAATCTCCTCAACTCAGGTGAAATCCCTAATCTTTTCAACATGGAGGAAAAGGTCTATATAATCGAAAAATTAAGACCAATATCAAAGAAAGAAGGAAGAATTGAACTCTTCCAAACTGGACAGCATGTCCAATTCCTTGACTATTTCGCTGAGAGAGTCAGACAAAATCTTCATTTAGTTCTAGCCATGAGTCCTATTGGTGACACTCTCAGGAACAGAATCAGAAACTTCCCTTCTCTAGTGAACTGTTGCACTATTGATTGGTTCACGAAGTGGCCTGAGGAAGCATTAGAAGCTGTAGCAGAGAAATACCTCTAGGAAGTAGAACTTGAACCAGAGCAAAGGTTGAGTGTTATTAAATTCTGCAAGTCAATTCACACTGATGTGAGGACTCTTAGTGAGAAATTCTTAAGAGAGGAAAAGAGACACAACTATGTCACTCCTACTTCATACCTAGAACTAATTTTGACTTATATGGAGCTCCTTAAGAGATAGAGGGAATAGATTATGGAGCAAAAAACAGGATATGATAAAGGAATTGAGAAATTGCTGTTCACAGCTGATGAAGTATCAAAAATGCAAGATGATCTCAATGAAAAGCAACCTAAGCTCATCGAAATGACTAAAGAAACTGACAATCTTGTAAGTGCTTCCATTTAAATCTACAGATGGATCAAATTCAAACTGAATCAACTGAAGTAGTTGAACCTAAGAAGAGACAAATCCAAGAGGAGGAATCAATCGCCAATTAATAAGCTCAAGAAGCTTAGTCTATTAAGATCGAATGTGACAATGATCTTGCCAAAGCTATGCCTTTGGTTAAGAAAGCTATTGAGGCACTGAACACAATTCAAACTAAAGATATCAATGAGCTGAAGTCCCTTGGAAAGCCTCCAAATCCAATTAAGAAAGTGCTCCATGCTGTATGCATCATGTGCCAACGGAAGGTTGAAAGAACTCCAAAGAAAGAAGTAATTTTACCAAGTAACTTGTTTAGAATCCAAAAGAACATGAAGATAATTGGTGGCTGACAGCATAGAGATTTATGCAGGAGAAGACTTTCCTCTAACAGGTCATAGAATTTGATAGAAACAACATCCCTGATAATGTTATTCAAAAAATACGTACTTTCTTCATTCAAGATCCTGATTTTAAACCAAATCGAGTAGCCTAAGCTTCAATTGCAGCAAAGTAAGAAGACTTTTAATTCTTAAAGGGGGATGTGTTTGTGGGTGAGAGCATTAGATGAATATGATAAAGTAGCTAAACATGTTGCTCCAAAGAGACAAAAGGCAAAAGAAGCTGAAGCCAAATACAGAGCAACATTAGAGGGACTTCGGAAGAAGCAAGATGAGCTAAGAGAAGTAGTTGAGCAATTTGAAAGGCTCCAAAACCAACTTGAAGAAACTGCAAGAAAGAAGAAAAAATTAAAGGAAGATGTATGAATTTAAATCTTAACTTCAGATTGACGAATGCAAGAAGAAACTTGTGAGAGCTAAAACACTCCTGGATGGACTCGGTGGTGAAAGAGAAAGATGGGACACCAATTCAATCAACCTTGCTAAATAGTATAAGAATCTGATTGGAGATATCCTCATCTCATCTGCTATCATTGCTTACCTGGGTGCATTCACTTACAAACATAGACAAAGCACCATCAAGTATTGGCTTTACCAATGCAACCTTTTGAGCATAAATGCTTCAAGCACCTTCTCTCTCTACCAATGTCTAGGAGAGCCAGTCAAGGTACGACATTGGACACTTAATGGACTACCAACTGACAGCTTCTCCATTGATAATGGTATCATAGTATTCAATGCAAGAAGATGGCCTTTAATGATTGATCCTCAAGGATAGGCTAGCAGATGGATAAAGAACATGGAGAGTGTGAGGTCTCAAATGAAGATTGTTAAACTCACTGATTCAGATCTTAGTAGAACTCTAGAAACTGCTATCTAGCTTGGAATCCCTGTTCTGTTAGAAAATATTGCAGAAGAAATGGACCCTTTATTGGAACCAGTACTACTGAAGCAAACCTTTAAGAACATGGGAGTCTAGAGCATCAAATTCGGAGAAAATATCATCGAATATTCAAGCGATTTCCGATTTTACATCACCACTAAACACAGGAATCCGCATTACCTGCCTGAACTCTCTACCAAAGTTACTCTACTCAATTTCATGATCACTTTTGAAGGACTAAGAGACTAACTTCTTAACCTAGTTGTTCAGAAAGAAAATGCCAATCTCGATGACCAGAGATAGAAGCTCATTGTTTAGAGTTACGAGAACAAGAAACAATTAAAGGAAATTGAGGATAAAATTTTGGAGGTACTCAGAACTTCAAAGGGAAACATTCTTGATGATGAAAAGGCTATTGATATCCTTAAACAGTCTCAGGTACTCTCGAAGGAAATCAAAGAGAAGCAAGAAGTGGCTGAATTGACAGAAGTAGAATTAGAAAAGGCTAGGAAGAGCTATCTCCCAATCGCACATCATTCTTCTCTACTTTTCTTCATTACTTCCTCCCTAGCAAATATCGATGTCATGTACCAGTATTCACTAACTTGGTTCATCCAACTATTTTTAAACTCTATTGACAAGTCTGAGAAGACTGAGATCATTGATCAGAGATTAGATTGTCTTAGAGAACACTTTACCTATTCTCTTTACTGCAATGTGTGCAGATCCCTATTTGAGAAGCACAAGCTTCTGTTCTCATTCATCTTAACAACAAAGCTCCTTGAAGCAAACAATGAGATTGACAGTGAACAATTCAAGTATATTTCAGGAGCTTCTCAAATTACAGACCTACCAATATCACAGAATCCTTGTGATGACTGGCTCCCCAATAATGCTTGGAAAAGAATTCTTCATCTTTCAACAATCCCACGGTTCTCCGATATGTATAAATCACTTGCTGAAGATAAGCATTCCTGGAAAATAGTGTACGACAGTTAGACACCTTATAAAGAGGTATATCCAGGAAAATTTGATGGAGGAAATGAATTTTCTAGACTCTGCATAATAAAAGCATTGAGACCAGATAAGCTCCTACCAGCAGTCAAAGAATATATCATCTCTTAAATGGGAGAAAAATTCGTCTTACCACCTCCATTCGATATTGAAGTGTCCTACAAGGATTCTCAGGCAAGTACTCCCATGATATTTGTCCTTCCTGGAGCTGACCCTCTTTCAAGTATGGCCTATTTCGCTAAAACCAAATACAAGTATGATTCCATGAAGATCATCTCCCTTGGCCAAGGAGAAGGCCCAAAAGCAGAGAAAGCTATTGAAGAAGCAAAGAAGATCGGAGGTTGGGTGTTACTTTAGAACTGTCATCTATATCCAAGCTGGATGAATAAGCTAGAGAAATTGGTTGAAGGACTTGAGATAAAGAATAAAGAACAACAATAGATTCATCCTTCTTTCAGACTATGGTTGACGAGTTATCCCTCTGAATCATTCCCTATTTTGATCCTTCAAAATGGTATTAAAATGACAAACGAACCACCTAATGGACTGCTAGCAAACCTTCAAAGTTCATTCATTAGAGACCCTATTTCAAATAATGAGTTCTTTAGCAAACACTCAAAGCCACAAGAATGGACTAGATTGTTGTACGGACTGTGTATGTTCCATGCATCGATTTAAGAAAGAAGGAACTATGGGGCACTTGGGTGGAATGTTAATTATGACTTCAATTTATCAGATTTGAACATCTCAGTAAAACAACTTCATATGTTCTCCAACGATTATGATGAAATCCCATTCAATGCCCTTAATTACTTGATAGGAGAATGTAATTATGGAGGAAGAGTGACAGATGACAAAGACAGAAGAGTGCTGAAAGCTATGCTTGAGGACTACTGCAGCCCAATTGTATTCCAAGAGGATTATGCTCCATCTGGCTTGAAGGTGTACACATTCCCTGAACCAGGACTCCAACATCAAGACTACCTTGACTTCATCATGACTCTTCCACTAGAAGAGCCACCAGAGTTGTATGGATTCCACAACAATGCTAATATTCAAAAGCAAATCAATGATACTGACAATCTTTGTTTTGACCTAGTGCTAACTGGAGAAATAGAAGGAATTAAAATAGAGCAACCAGCTGGAATGCAAGATTTACAAACTGGTGCACAACCTACCTAGTCAGAGCAATAGAAAGATGAGCAAATTATTGACAAAATGTGCAAAGATATTTTAGCAAAGTAAGATTAATCACTCTAACATAATCAGACTTCCTAACCTATTTGACTTAGACTACGCACAAACCAAATACCCAGTGAAGAGAGAAAACAGTATAAACACTGTGTTGGTTCAGGAATTATCCAGATTCAATAAACTTCTTGATGTGATCACAAAATCACTCAAGAACATAAGATTAGCTCTCACGGGAGACATCCTTCTCTCAGAACAGCTTGAAGAGGTAGGGATAATATAACTCAATTCTAGGTTCTGAATTCTCTACTAGTTGGGCAAATTCCAAAGCTTTGGAAGAAGAGTTCTTATCCCTCAATGAAGCCTGTTGGCTCATACCTGAGTGACTTTATCCTGAGATTGGGAACTTTCAACAAGTGGCTTGAAGAAGGACCCCCAAACATTTTCTGGTTGCCTGGCTTCTTCTTCACGCAGTCTTTCTTGACTGGTGCCATGCAAAATTTTGCAAGGAAGTATAAAATTGAGATCGATATGCTTACTTTCGACTTTGATTTCAAAATGGAAGACCCTACTGACTATGAGCACAACATCTTCAAAAATTCAAATTTGCCTAAGCTTCCAGCACCAGAAAATGGAGTTTATGTCTCTGGGTTATATTTTGAAGGAGGGAAATGGGACTACAATAAAAAGTGCCTTGACGAAAGTGATTCAAAAGTCCTTTACCAAAAAGCCCCAATTATTTGGTTCAAACCTGTTTCATTGAAGAAGGCACAGAAGGATGTGAATGTTTATGATTGCCCTATGTACAAGACATTAGAACGAAGAGGAACATTATCAACGACTGGACATAGCACCAACTTCATTTTGATGGTGAAAGTACCCACTGAGGATAGGGAAAATCACTGGGTGAAGAGAGGAGTTGCCCTTTTATGCCAACTCTCAGAATGATTTTAATTAATTCTAGGAATGTTATTAACTGACAGCTCAGTTTAAGGGGTTTTGGGGTTTTGGGGTTTTGGGGTTTTGGGGTTTTGGGGTTTTGGGGTTTTGGGGTTTTGGGGTTTTGG
>JAGYYR010000041.1:0-14915 GCA_021439965.1 Uronychia setigera | reverse complement strand
CAAAACCCCAAAACCCCAAAACCCCAAAACCCCGAATAATTGATTAACTGACTTAATGCACAACATTAATAGACTTGATCTTTGCTCTCTGGCTTTGGATGAACAATTTCATAATCAGATATGACCATACCATTTGCGAAAAGTATTCTCTTCGGTTCTAAAATTTTACTCTTGCAACTACTGTTTGAGTTTGAGTAGATGTTTCCTTTGTTTTCTTCTTCACTCCTCCTTGTCCCTCCTTCAGTTTAGACTTTTGTTTGTAGCTCTAATACCCTTTCTTTATGAGCTTCACTGCCTATGATATGATCAATCACAAACTTACTTCCAATTGGAGTTCGCCAAATAGTCGATAGTCAAATTTATCTGCAATGCTCTCTTGAATGCGTCTCTTGATTTAATTCAGTTTGCTTTGCCATTTATAAGTGCTAAAGGCCCCCTTACTCTATTCAACTGATTCTTCAATGAAATTCATTGCATGTGTATCTTGTTCAATTGTACTTTCTTGTTTGAAGTTAGATTTTTGTTCCTCAACTTCTTGGTAGCTTTCTTCAAACAGGAAATCCGTTTCTATTAAGATTGTTTGAGGTTGATTTTGGAGAATTTAGCATTTGCTGTTAGTCCCATAATCACTTTCAAAGCTTGGGTTGAAACATGGAGAATCCCTGTCAAATGCTTGTTTATTCCTTCCATTCTTTCCTAATTCTCCTATCTTCAAGTGATTTGAGGTGTTGTCAGAATATACTGGGCTTGGATCAAGGTTTCCTTTTCTCTGAACCAGATTTTGGGTTTCCCCACCCTCACAATCACTCTCTTCATCTTCTCTTTGTTCGATGCTGCTTAGTTAGATCAGATTCTGAACGTCCCCACTCTTATCCTTCAAGTCAAAGCTGATTGTTGAGTTGTTTTAGTAGTTAATTGCTCCTTGGGAAAACTTGAAACTGCTTTCGAAGCTGCTTCCCTTTTAATTCATGTTCTTAAGGAGATTTAGATCTCTTTCAATATCAAAGCTACCATCATTCATCTGAATACAATTTCTTGCAATTAGATTTTCTTTTGAGCTCTTGTCTTTTATAGAGGAGGTAGAAAGGTCTTGAGAGTTAAACCCACCTTCTTGAGACACTCCATTCACTGCATGCTTGTTTTCAGATAGTGCAAAGCTCTTGAGCAACTGGGAGTTGGTTCTCACACAATGGATTACATCTGTTGATGACTTGATTTAGGATTGTTCCATTGTCTCTTCGATTTCAGCTTCCACTATGTCAGGTAGGTTTTCTACGAGTTTTCTAAACTTAGGAGCTCGAGGACTTGTCTCTGCATAATCCATTGCAGAAAAAATTCTTATTTCTTTTCCCATTGTTTTATCTGTTGCCCCTCCATCATCGTCCCCACCTTCCAGACAATGATAATGCTTTCCTGTGGTTTCTTCCAATATTACTCCAGTGCTATTTCCTCCTCCACTACCTTCATTCATGCTTGATGAACTGCTTTATCCTGGTTCCACAGATCTATGTCTTTACTTCTATTCTTAATTGAGAGGAACGAGAGGTTCCAAGTACATTTGAAAGTTGACAATGTTTTCTGCTGTTCCAAGAAATCCTCCATCTTCCCCTATGAAATTGATGTGGTCCAATGAGCTAGACTTCCTTTGTTTTTTCTTTTTCTAAGTTTGCTGGTTTTGGTCTGAGATTTTAAGCAGGTCATTAAGTAGCTAGTGACATGAATTCTCTTCATTGTCTTCGAATTCCTCTTTCCTTTTTATGCTTGAGTTTAAATGGTCTTTGATGAACTGTAGTTTGTCTCCTGTATGACGTGGGGTTGCTTTTCCCTTCAAGTTTCCAAACCATTTTTTAAAATGTCTCTGAATAATTGTAATTGCTTGCACTTCATTCATTCCTCTCTGCACCTTCAAGCCTTTTTCTATTTCTATATTTTCCTGATCTTGATTCAAATGATGACTCCATGTTTACATTCCTAAAAAGACGTTTGAATCATTCTATCCTCCTTTTGTCCCATTCATGCTTATTAAAGATTTCTTTTCGTCCATTGAAGTTTGAGCTTTGGTAGCTGTTTTCTTTTTCTCTTTAATTGAACATGCACTTCCTCTTCTCTATGATTTACCTTCATCACTAGTAAGTCTGGGTGTCTTGCACCTGCCTTTCTTCAGTACACTTTCTAGATTTAAAGCGTATTTTTGTTAATTTGGTTTTACTCCTCTAACTGTTTAAGTCTGAGCTAATCTGTCAGATGCATATGAAGCCAGTTGACTATCACATGATCTCTTTTTCTGCATCATGAATTGGGAAGAACCACCAGACCCTGTTTGGTACTTCTTTGCTGAACAGGTTTTCTTCCTTGGTTATTCTGGCATCTAATGGGAAGAGATTTGGCATTTAGACATTGACTAAGAATTACTCTAAGTGGGCTTATTGATGGATCTCTTCATGAAAATATCGGACACACTTGAACTAATCTTATTCTCAATGCATTTGGAAAGTGATTTAGATTCATCTACTGCACATCCTTTTAAATAGTTCTTCAGGAGACTTGGCTTTTGATGCATATTCTTTTTCATTTCCACAATGCTTTGGGATTTTATCATCTCCAGGTCTTCGTTAAGAATATGTGCTACTTGGTCTTTGCTAGGAGTTGAAATGTAGAACTATTCTATTGGCTGATATCTACTTGATGATTTTTCTACATCACTGAAGAGTTTAACTGTCTTCTCTTGTTTGACCTGATGAGGTCTATCAGTGATCTGCTCTTTTCTGTCTTCTTCTCCCATGGAGAGAGAGAGACTGTGAGGTGTTGAATCAATCTACTTCCTATAGCACTACTTGCTTGGGTGCTTAGGGAGAGGTTTCTTCAAGTTATAGGCTGATTTTGAGGCTGAAATCGGCCCTGAGCGCTCTTTCCTTGAAGATGTAGAATACTCAAAGCTAGGCACAGATAACTTTTTTTCTACAAAGTTTTTCTTTATTCCAATTCCCCTTATATTTGTGGCAGACTTCTCAAATTGACCATAATTGATGACTGCATTGCTTTTGTTCGAATTAACGAGACCCAATGAGTTGCTCTGGATCAAACTCTGTTGTTGGAATCCCCTGCCCTAGTAATTGGGCATGTTTTCTTTAGGGTTCTTTTTCCTGAGTGTGGTCAAAGATTAATGGTTAGAATATATAGCCGTTGATGACGTGGATGATCTTTTTGAGTCTTGAGAAATTCATTCACCTCCCTTTTTGGGAGCTGAATACTTGAGAGACCTTTAGGAATTGCTGTATGCCATTTGATCTTTGGTAGATGAGTTCCTGCCATCATTAGCGTGTTTCCGACAAGAAGATCCTTAATGAGACCTCTTTGACTGAAACGATTTCAAATTTTATTTAGTTGGAGATTTTTTGTTCTAGAATCCTGATATTGCAGTAAGCAGATTTGGTTGAGTCCTGGTCATCATCCCACTTCTATCCTCATCCAATCCCATTATCTCCTTTTAATCACCAAATTCAACGACATGAACTGGAACTTCATTTCTGTGCGAGAATGTATTAGTATCATAGTCTTCATTCTCTTCTCCACTTTTCTCCAGATCTCCAATTGCATGAGGCAGTGATCCCCTTGCTTAGATTCCAAATTTCTTGCTTTTAGGAAGGATTTTCACATTTTTCAGTTGTTTGATGCTGCTTACTTTTGTTTAATATATTTCACTCTTCTTCAGCTAATTCACTTCAGAATTGAGTGTCTTATAGTCAGAGTTTGTTAATTTCTCAGGATTGAGTGGGGAATTAACAGGATGAAAATTCAGATTGGCGGGCTTGCTGTCTTCTTCACTTTTTTGATCAAATGAATGCATTATCAGTGGAGATGATGAAGAGAGTCCAAGGTTGAAGGAAGGTGTCTAGAGAGCACTTTTAACTTCCTTTCACTGGACTGGAACCTCTCTTTGTAGAGTAATGCCTTGCTCATAGTGGTAGAGAGTGGTAGGGTGAGTATGGGAAACAATCTTTTCAGTCATTAATTAATTGACGTTAAACGGCAAACTAAATGCATCAGAATTGTTAATTCAAGTTAATCGGAAATATAAGTTAAAAATTATTTCTGAATGAATTCCAACAGAACATCTAATCCGCATCTCAACATTGGAGACCGTTCAAGACAGTAATTCGCCAGTCGACAGAGCACCCTAAACAGTGACAGATTTGTGGATGAAGAAACTAACAGCGAAGCAAACATGATGGCCAGTGCCTACTATTCAGACTATGTTTAGGTAGCTCACCATAATGACTCACTTCAAAACTTCTATAACAATTGAAGGAATGAAAGTGCCGAGCTCTTCTATTCCCCCCTTTTGACAAGTTCTTCGGAGGATCTTTCAGAGCCTCCAAACGATAGAGCTGTAATCTACAACTCTGTTGGAGAAAGGAGGACCTTAAGTAGAGAGGGCACTCCTACTTCATCTGACCTTAATTTGATCACATCTACGAGACTACCAGAAGCTGACAAACACGCTAATGATGATGATTATTTGGCAGAGATGGAGGAAGACCCAGATGCAGATGAAAAGAGAAGCACCACATCCAATCTCAGTATGTTTAAGAAGAAGCTAGAGGAACTGAGTACTCCATACTTCATAATTTAAATGTCTGAAGCGTTTTAAGCAGATTTTCTGAGGTCAGTAACAATGAAAGACCTAAGAACCATCGAATGCCCTTATCCCATTTCAGATTCTATAGCAGTGGTCAACCAAATAGTTATTGAGCCACTACTTGATTAAGTTCATATAGAACTGAAGATTCAAAAGTAATTGAAGACTGAATTTGTCAATTTCATTGATGGTACTCTTCAAAGAGCTGTCAATATGTTTTCAAAGATAACTCAACACTAGAGCATACCAAAGGGTCCTGATTTTACACATCTTTCTCAAGATATTATAGAACCAGTAATTCTTTTACTTAATTTAAGGTTGTAAACACTGTTGACAGACAAGCTCCCTAGGAATTAAAGAAAAAAACTCTGAATTTGATAAATTGAGAAGGTAAGAAGCAAATTGGTAAAGTTCAGAATGCGATGGAGATAATAGCACCCTAGGAGTAGAGAGTGGAATAGGATTTGGAGCCCTCTCATCAAAATCTGTTTATAAACGAACTTTCCCAAGGAGAGCCTACATGAGTGGTTCTGATTTTGCTGCTAAAGTCAAAGAGAAGCCACTGACAAAGGAAGATCTAATGTATGGTCCCCAACCAACTGTTCATGAAGATGATCTCATGGCACACAAGATCGATGTCATACGCAAATGAAAAATCAAAGAACTAGCATACTAAGCCTAAGAATGAAGAAATGCTGCTTTAGAAAAGGTAAAGAATTATTAATCTTTAGAAAACTCAAAAGAAAGAGAAGACTTAGGAGAACACTACTTGGGATCAAGGGATTTTCGCATTTGATTCTAACGGAAAGACTCTAAGAATAAGCAAACCAAAAATGGACGGATTCCTAGATGGCAAATTCGACGGTAAATTACTTGATTCGAAAATACTTACTGAAGAGCAAGAGAAGCAATTGCTCAAAGAGGCAAAACTCAAACAATCAATGCCTAAAGCCCCTGATTCAGGAAAAGGAAAGCCTATCAGTTCCATTCTTATAAAGCCTTCCAAACAGGTTAATGTAGAAGCTAGTAGATTCAAGACAATAAAAGTGGTTCTAGAAGAAGACCCTGAAAAAAAGAAGAAGAAATGAAAAGACAGCGCTAATTAAGGAGGATCAACAATAACAAATGGGAATAAAGGAGAAGCAGGTGATTCATGGGGTCAATTAGGCAGGAACATGCAAGCTACGTTTGGTGTCCATTATCAGGAGCCAATTAGTGAATGATTAAATTATCAAAAGTCGTAAAGATGAGGTTCTACTCTTGTTCCAGATGTGAGCGATCTTTTAAGCAGTAGAGGAGGCTAACAGTCAGCACAATCCCCAGAAATAGTTCTCAAAGGAGAACCCTATAAAAACAAACTTCTCTCACCAGGTGGGACAGATTTCCTAGTGACAAGAGATGAATATAAGCTCATTAAATTTTCTGAAGAAAATTAAAAGATTAAAGCAGAATCATATTTAAAAGCAGACAAAAGCATTGCCACTTAACAGAGCTAATTTGCAAATTTCCTTAATAACACTCTCTCTAGTAAACCAACAGAGAGGACCTTTTGATTGGATGCGCTTAGCCTAAGAGAAGAGGATTAAAACAAACCTTCAATCAAAGATAGTTAAAGAAGTGAAGTCAAGAAGATAGGACTAAAAGTTCAACTGAACAGTACGAGGCAATCCTTCGGGAACTCTACCTAGTTTTTAACTGGAAATAGGAGAAACAAAAGAAATGGTGGGTTAGGAAAGTCAAATTAGACCAGGTGACCAGATCTGATGACTTTCAATTAGGAGTCTTCTTTTTTTAAAGATCAGTGCGTGCTAAGTAGGGAAGACTTGAACATGATGGAATCCATGGAGTTCAATGCGAACTCAACATTTTCCATCAACCCTCTTCCACATATCAGCTCTAATCTTCATTAAAGATTTCAGAGGAGCAAGAAGCAGCAAGGTCTCCCTTTTTCTACAAAAACAGCTAATTACTCTCAAAACTTAATTGAAGAACAAACAGGAATTGGGGGAAATAAACACATCTTACCCATTTCAATATCTCCAAGAGGCCAATAGCTGTAGACTCTTTCTCCTCATGAAGAGAAAGTTAAAAAATGGACACATCATGCACAAAATCAGGAGGAGCTCACTGTGCATGATACTTTGAACAAATCATTAGCTAATAATGATTCCTTCAGTTTTCCTTTTAATGTTATTTCAACTATTGGGAAAAGACCTTCGATACTTCCTTCTCAAGTAGATATTCTGATCAATGAAGGAAGACAGATAAAAGGAAAAGTTAACTTCTAATAGACTCATTATTTGCACACTAAACGAAGGAGTTTTCCTCATCGCAACACAGAGATTGGTGGGGCAGTTCGAAGCACACTCAAAATGCTTAGCCCAGAGATTTCAGCAAACAAAGCCCGTTATCATAAGAATTAATATTGTTGATTAGAGTAAACAACACTAGAAGAGACTTGAGGTAGCAAAGGTCCCTGAAAACGAAAAACCAATTGAAGAGTTTGAAGTAAATTTGTTCAAAAAAAGCCTAGAATTCAAAGCTCTCGAGAAAGCTGTGCTTTCTGGAAAACAGCTCAGAGTTCGCCAAGGAGAAGAGAAGCTAGAACTTGACTCTGAAGAGGGGTAGTAGATATGCAAGGATCATCTAAAAGCCATCGAATAGTTGATTTTTGCATTGAAAGCCTAAACTTAACCTAGAGTATATAGAGCTAAGTTCTCAAACGCATACAAGGTACTCTATGAAGAAGGAACGCTCTGTTATCTTCCTGAGATCCTAGATAGTGCACAAGAAGGTAAGAGCTTAATTAAACCACATAGGTTTTCCTTTCCTGTGGGTAAATGGAGAAAAATACGTTTTCTCTAAAGATGTTCTTGAAAACGGGTAGAATTTATTCGCGTTCTTCACAAGCATCTAAAAGGAGCTCCAGAGTTTCTACATTAAGTAAAACCCTTTACTAAGCCTTAGACTAAACTGCTGCAAGATTTAATCAAAAGAAGAGTTCGTATAAGAGCGAAGCAACCTCAAACAATAACTTGAGAAACTTGAATTACTTTGGACTAAATTTGAATAGGTAATGTGAACTGTTGACTCCAAACAGAACTATGTATTTGAGCTAATGGTGATTGAAAATGACGCTAGGAGGTTTGTCATTTAAGCAATTAAGATAGAGAAAGCACTACTTGAGGTAGAGAAGAAAGAGTAGAGTTGAGGAAAGGTTCTGATGAGTGAGAGTCCTGAGGCTCAACAGCTCAAAGATGACCTTGTGAAAAAACTATGTGAAATTAACTCTGTTGCAAATTCTTAAGGAAAGGGTAGAGATGATCTCCCCCTAGAAATTCTCAAGGCAGCAGAACAAGTAAATAGGAAAATTTCAGCCACTCAATCAAAACCAGTGAGGAAGCTTGCTGAGAAAATCAAACAGTCATTCATTGATTTAAGGAAATTACTGAGGATCTATGATGAGAAGGTAGAGACAGTAGATCCTCAACTCAAGAATAACAAGGAACTAGTGGAGAACCTGATAGAATTCGAAAGCAGTTGGGAAAAGGGGAAAGAATACTTCATGGACAGGAACAAGTGTTCTTAGCTTATTCATTTCTCCTAGATGATTGAAATTGCATCAGAGAAGAACAGAGAGTTCAATGAGCAAATTGAGTGTAGGGATGCAGACATTTTTCTATCCATTCCTTGTCTCCTAATCTTGAGGTACCTAGAAAACGACGATAAGGGGATTTGCAAAATGTTTTACCCTGACCTATTCGACAAGTCAAAAGAGTCATACATGAAACTAAAAAGAATAAGAGAATCATATGATTCAATGAGAAAGAGCTTCAAGGACGGAGATGACTTCTATAATCTAGTGGAAGGTTTAATCCTCAATGGGAACAGTGAAGACAAGAGAGTAGATGGGTTTAAGAGCACATTGCATATAATTAAGCAAATCGGGATTGAGCTGCAACGCCAGAATCCCACTGAATGGAACAGCTTCCTAGATGCTGCTCTGGGTTAGTAAGTAAGTAATTAATATCACATACGAAACATATTGACCAGCATTAGTCTTACATATTTGCATTGATGAATTAAATATTTGATCAAAGGTAGAAATTAACTGGAAATATATTTTCATCTTGAATCTTCTTCTCTTTCATACTTCATTCCTTCAATATTATCTCCCTCTCTCTCAGAATCAATGTAATCTGGACTTTCTCGATTTTCTCTTATTAATTGGTTGTTGCCAAACTCTGTGCTTCTTCCTAATTCGCTACCAGTGTAGGGTCTCAACTGGACATTAGGGGTGTGAGATTGATGGGCCTGTTTTTAGGTCTGGTTAACTTGCTGAAGAAGGTGAGAGTTTTGGTAAGAATTATATTCAATTTCTTCAGGTAGGATGAGCTGGTTAGTTCTGGACTCTCCCACATGCATGTTTCCTTGTCCTCCTGTTCCAATTTCTGTTGCCATACTTCCACCTGGAATGTCGACATGCATCTGTTAGATTGAGTTCTTTCTTCTAGTCATTGACCTCCTGGTTGAGAATGAGATGTTCTTCTTCTTAAGGTGAAAGCCTCCAAGTCCTCCACCTCTTTTCTTTCCTTTGTAAACAACTTTAGAGCTGCATTAAGAAGTTTTAATGAACCTGTCATACTCCCCATAAGCTTGCAGCATAGAAATGGATCTTTGAACTTAGTTTACTGTGGAACCAGTGGTTGAAGTTGGATAATGGTCCCCTTTTTGGATACTTAGGGTGGAATTTGAAGTGATGTTAGAGTTTTTTCAGCTTCCTCTTCTAGAGAATCCATGTGCGGAAACAGGACGGATGGAGTGGGCAGCTGTGGGCAAACCACCACCACCGGTTTATATTCCATTTACCAAATGCTTCTTAGCAGTTCTTGGGCGGACCATTCTGACCTTTGGCTTTGTTTGAGGAGAGCCTCAATTAATGAACCCTTTGGAAGAAGATTGAATGAGTGGTGGGGCAGATATTTCACTTTTTCCAGACTTTGTATAGGCGTTGCTGTTTGAGGCAGGAGCTCCTAATACCTCATGAGGGATAATTTGAGTTTTACTGATGATCTCATTTTCTTCAATTCTTTAGTCATTGATTTGATTTCTATCCTCTTCATGTTCTATTCTTCCCATTTGGTTTTCTCCTTTTTAAGTGATGACACTGGGACTAAACCCTAGTGAGGTGCTCTACATTGAGTCTGAAGGATTATGTTGGTATTTGTAAGATGTTTTATATCGGGAAGCTTTATTTTTCTTCCCAGTGGATCTCTTGACGAGAATCTGAGAACTACTTAATGAATTTGAAATCTCTTCCTACTGCGATGGGCTTCTCCTATTGATTTATGAGATCTAAGGCGGGGAACAACTCCTCTCATGTTTTTACTCAGCCATATTTGCCGTTTAATTTAGCAGTATATCTCTTTGAAGAATATTTACCATAGAGTTTGAGACATGCTGGCCTCCCTCAACTTTTGGTAATGACTACCGAATGGCTTGAGGACTATTACTTGATGGACTTTTAAGACAGATGTCTAAGAGTAATGATTTTGGTTTACTGTTGATTTCCATTTCAGGGTAACTATGCTGGATTTGAGAATTGGGTCGATCTGCTTCTAAAATGCAGACTGAATTGTTTTTATAGGGAAAGTTCTTCACACAACTACCAAACTAACTTTTTGTAGAGGCTGCTATTTAAGGAATCGATTACATTGGATGTTTTGGTAAATACTATTCGATCTAAGTCATTTTTATCATGATTTCTCTTTTCTAGTAACCAGGGCCGGGTCATAGATCAAAGTGTTTCCTACTACAGAGTAGTGCCCTTTCTCTGCTTCATTTACCCCATGCTAGGAATTCTTAGAGTAAATGAGCGAGGTTACCATGACAGTAATACAAGGTATTCCTGCTTACTTGAAAAAGTATACATGGTCATCATAACTTCCTGGACCAACCCCATTGGTACGCAGCTCTAATTTTTTGTATTGGTGGAACCTAGGCTCACCATTGAATTTGAGTCCTCTTTTCATCTTCTCTTGATTATCTCAAATGTAGGGGCTAAAGCTCAGCTAGTGTCCCGTATTAGTCAACTAGGATTGTGTCAGAGACCAGTCATGGTAAAAATTGGATGGGGAAGAGGAAAGGAAGAAGTGTTACATTGTAATGGTAGAATCCAGGAGTTCTCTCTTTAGGGGATTTGAAGTGGAGGTCTGTTGCTCTCATTCTAATTTCGAAATAAATTGTTAGCTGCTAGTCAAAAGTTGTGCGAAATCGTTAATTGTTAATCCAATATGAATAAAGCACAACAAGAGTTCAACAGACTTTGCGTCACCAGAAACAGAGTCAAAGTAACCCTTCATTACCCTTTATTCACCAAAATTCATCCCTCAAGATTTACTGACCTTCTGATAGGACCATGAGAATCACTTGAAGAGAATCAACGAAATGAAAAGTCAATTAATGCCCATGTCGCCAAAAGGATAGTTTTGTCCATAGTAATCCATTTTCTGAAAAAGCACTTAGCAAACTACCTTGGCACCTTTCCAAACTCAAGGTAGGTTGAAGGCATTATTTGGTAGAAAAACTTCTTCAACAGAAAAAAGAAAACAAAATACTATTGAGAAAAATGCTCCAGATTCAAAGCAAACCCAGCCTGTTCAACCCTACTCGCATGAAAATGAAAACCAACCCCAATGCATGCAGTCTTAACAAAAACCAAAGAATCTATGAGATAAAAAAACTCAACACTGAAAATATAGTAGGCTCGAACATTTTTACCCAGAACTTGTTCAAACGATTGGTTACCACTTAATCATCATATAATCTGCAAAAGTACAAAAAGGAGAATAAAGAGAGGAAAGGTCTACTCAAAAGAATATCCCAAAACTCAAGTAAGGGTCTTCTTACCATAGATCGGTTCTGCAAGGATAATTATTTCGGATTGAGAAAATTGAGCTCACCTGGAGTGGATAGGAATAAAGCGAAGAGGTCTGCTGATTCAGCCAAATGAGGAACTTTCTCAGAAGAAAGAGGCAAACGAAGGGGGTGGATACCTAGAGGAAGGAACAATTTTTCAACTGAGGATCCAATGATGTATGAATATGACTCTATGAATGGAATTGGAAGCCAAGATTAGATGATGGATGTTCCGAAAAAACTCTTTTTGAGCTCATCCCAACCATGCATTGATTCTGAAAAGTATTTAGAAGTGCAGTCAAGAGCTTCCCTTGAAAAACATGTTTCCAGTGTTGATTCATGCAACGAGTCTGTGGGCCCCTTGTTATAAAGTCAAAGTGTGTGTGATCTTGCATGCAATGCAGCTAGGAAAAGTAAGAACAATGGAATGGAAGCATCAAACCACAATGCTCTCTCAAATTCTACTATTGATGACACAGTGACCATACTACCCAAGGAAGGATTAAAAGGGTTACAGCCACTATCAATGTCTTCAAGCGCTTTAACTTTCGGCTCCCTCACTGGAGGAGCATTAATTGGACTCAACCATGGACATAATATGGATATTTCTTCACCTGCGCAAGGCCCATCTGCTGGATAAAGTTGCATGGTCAATTATCAAAGCAATACTGACATTAATCTAATCGAAAGAGGGGCTACATGCTCCAATCCTTCGATTAAGAATCAGAGGGTAATGGGCATTTCTTCTGGAAACCCTGAAATAAGGATCCCTAAAGTTCCTAAGAGAAAAAGAAAATCGGAAAGAGGATGCAAGCCAGGAGGTCGTTATGTTGACGATTCTAAAGCTGTAAATTGCGCTGGTATAACCCTCATCGTTCAAGATAAAAAGCAAGGATTAAGAAAAGCAGTTTCTATTGCTGACTATAAGATAACCAATCAAAGCCTCCAGGCAACAGACACTCTCACATAGTCATCTTACTAACACATTAACTCAAATAGATTAGAGGAGATCAAGATTACAGATGAAAAAACAAATATGGAAGAAAAGGCTAAAGAACTTAAACCTTTAGAAGTAAACGATAAGCTAGATGAAGAAAGAGAAGAGAAAGTTGGAGATGATTTCTGGGAATTGAAAAAAGAAGCAAATGCTTCTTCTAGATATGGAAGTGAAATTGTCAGTTAAGTTAAGATTCCATACGCACTACTTTCTTTCTGGAATTAATTAATCATTGCTCAATATGATTAATATGGATAGACAGAGCACAAATTCTGATGAGTTCACCAATTCAGAATGTTAACGATAAGGCCAGACGGTCCAGCCTCAAGAAACTCCTTAGGCCGCGCACCAGCCCTCGCCTTTCCAAAACGTTCATAAAGTACTTGGGAGCTACATCAGTGTCATTACAAGTTCAAAGATCAGATACGAAGGCATTTTGATAGATATCAACCCTATTGAAAAGGCAATGACCTTGCAAAAAGTGAGAAGCATGGGAACAGAAGGTAGAAGGGGGGGAGAGAATGAAATTCCACCTGCCCCTTACAACTACTACGATGTGATTAAATTCAGAGTGGAACAAATCCTCGACTTCAAGATGCTTTCGGCTCCAGGACCTCAGATTACAGACAGCGCCATAATCCAACCAGTTCGCTTACCACCACCACATATACCATTTACTCAAACTCCTTAAGGATTCACCGTTCTGCCAACAGAAGAGTAAACTATCTCAAGCAACCAAGGACCTGCAAATAACCAAAACAAAGATACCTTAGGAGAGAGCCCTGTGCTCTCCAAGGCTTAGAAAAGAAGGAGAAGACACAGAAAAAACCAAAAGGATTAGTAAGCTGCCAATGAAGAAGTTGAAGTGGAAGGAGAGAGCACTCCAAGTAGCAACTATGATGAGAAAGCTCCAAATGATGACTCAAACACGCCAATTTAGAAGCAGAAGCGAGAAAAGAGAAAGAAAAGAGGAGGGAGTGGCAGAACGAAGAAACTCAAAAATGAATAAAACCCTGATACACCTTAGGAGTCTATTGAGGAAGAAAAAAAAGAGTTAAAAACTCCATAAGAGTCCAATTCAAAGAAAGGAGAAAAAATATAAAATTCAACTGAAGATTCAAAGACTCTTCATGAGCCAGAAATCAAACCAAAGGAATCATCAAAGAATTCCTAAAGAGTGCCTAATCCACCACAACCAAAAGAACCATCTACCAAGCAACCCTAACAAACTAAGACAGAGAAAGGTTACTAACAAGTATGGAAGTAGAAAACTACCTCTGAGCCTCCAAAAGACAGTAAGCAGAAGGAAAAAGAGAGTACCAAGAAGAAATCTCAACCACTCCCCAATCCTTACTTAGATGAAGATGAAATTTTCTTAAAAAAGCAGAAGAGCTACAATGAAAATGAAGGAAAGAAAAACAACAATAAAGAGTCTGATGTCAAGTAGTACTACAGAATCAAGAATAGTCATGATGACAAGTAGACTTCAATTGATAAAGAAAGTATGTCTTTATAGTAGACAAGACATAAGTCTACTCATCCTCAACCAGATCAAAGAGACAAAGAAGAACGACAGTTTGCTGGGAAAGGAAGGAGGGACACTCACAATCATAAAGGGAGACCTCAAAGTGCCCATCCCCACAAGAAAGATTACGACCGCGCCATCAGCAACTACAGACAACCAAATCCAAATAAAAAAGCTGGAGAATTCGAGAAAAACCCAAATCATAACCTCCAAGAGAAATTTAAGAAAGATTTTGAATTTCATCCAATGGTCGCTGGCCCTCCAAATAAGCAAAATAATGGCAATAGATAGCAAAAGAAGAGAGTGTCTGAAGACATCCAGCACTAAGAAAAAGGGTATAACAAGAATTCTGACTTCTTTGATTCAATCACTTATTCTAACGCTAAAATGGGAAAGCAATAGAATTAAGGAGCAATCAAGAACAAAGACCAGTAAACATTTGGATTTGATGCATCTAGTCAAGGCAAAGCTTCCCACTACAACCAGAAGAAACACCCTGGCTAGAAAGAGAAGGATACCCAATCCTCAACTCACGAGCAAAGACGCCAATCCAAAAGACAAGATATTGAGAAGATTGAAGTAAAAGTGTGGGAACCAAGACACCCAGAGTCAATTCCAGTGAATACTAAGAAAAATGAGAAATCAATATAGCAGCACATGCTGACTGAAACTCAGAGCTCAACTGCGAAAGAGCAATGCAATCCTAAGAATGCTAAGAACCAAAGCTACAAGCAGTACAACAACAGCTCAAAGAATCAACAGTTTTACTACCAGAGAAAGAACTGAATTATTCTAATTCCCACATCCTCCACACTACCTCAACCATCACTCACAGA
>JAGYYR010000040.1:0-14920 GCA_021439965.1 Uronychia setigera | reverse complement strand
CTTAATAGAATTCTGGAAAAGGATCAAGAAAGGTGATACCAATTATTACAGGACATAATTATACAGCCTCTGAGGTAAAACTCATGCAAGGGATTCAACAAAGTACCACAATAAGGAATATCCACACAGGAAACTAAAAAAGCAGATCAAGAGATGTGAGGATCAAGGGAAGCATGTCAAGTGATATTGACAACTCAAAGTTTGACAAAATCTACAGAGAAGTTATTGATGTCCTCAAAACCCCTCAGGATTAAAACTAAAAATATAATGGGCCCCCAAAGAAGCATAAGAATCAATTAGCTAATTAGGACTATGCTGATTTCTCACTCTCTGTGCCTCATTCTAAATGTTCAAGCAGAAATGAATTCAGCTACCAGAAGAGTTCCTACAAGTATATAATTTCTCCCAGAAGTCCAAACACACAAACTCACCTAAAAAAGAACTTTAAATCTGAAGATGACTTCTCCCTCAGCACTTCTAAAGGAATAGTTGGCGTGAAAGGATTAGAAGCTAGGTGCTTGTATGAAGCTCAATCAAATACCTGATAAAAATTAACTCATTGTCAAAATAAGAGTTTTCTCTTTTTGTGGGGTTTTGGGGTTTTGGGGTTTTGGGGTTTTGGGGTTTTGGGGTTTTGGGGTTTTGGGGTTTTGGGGTTTTACCTCAGAGGCTGTATAATTATGTCCTGTAATAATTGGTATCACCTTTCTTGATCCTTTTCCAGAATTCTATTAAGCTTCTTTTTCATCCTTTGAAGAACTTTAGTTGGTAAGTCTGAAATCTTAGTAGTGCTCTTTTTAAGGCTCTGGTTCGGGTTCGAGGGTCTTTGTCATAATGTTGTTTTGATGGATGGCTGGTCAGAGCTTAGCAAAATGTCTTTGCTACTCATTTCAAATTGGAGTTAAGAGGAATTTATTGATTATTTCCCTGACTCATCATGTATTTCTAATTTCAAGGCTTGTCTTTGGAAAATTCCATTTCCTTTGGACTTTTCCTCAGCTTCCACTGCCTCTGCTTGAGGAAGTTAAGATTTCAAAAAGTTGTTCTCATCAAGAGCACTGAAGTCCCTTCCCTTTCTCGCAACTATCTTTTGCTGTGGGATCTTTGTTTCTTATTCAGGCGTCTAAGGGTTGCCATCTTTAAGCATGTTCCTTTCCCTGACTTTCTTCTTGATTTTCCTAGCATACCTTCTGAAAATATTAGCTACTTTTGCAATTTTCAGAACGAATTTGGAGTCATATATTTGTCCTTCAAATTGATCCATTTTATTGATAATCTTTTTACTGAACAGCTTGTCGTAGGTTTTGCTTAGCTAACTAATTAGAAACACATTTTCCTCTCCTCCCTTATTTTCAAGTTAGGAGACCCTATAAATTCAATCACTCACTTACATATCATCAAAATTTTTGCAATTTTCTTCTTCAACCAATCTGTCCTTCATGATCTGGTACTTATTTTCAGTTTCGTTTTCAATTTTAATTTTTTCCTTCATCTGGTCCTTGTGAAACTCCCTCCTGAAGACTTCTTTGGAAAACGCGGTAAGAGCGTCAAAGTAAAAGAATTGAGAGAACTTATTGTATGCAGGAAGTTCGAGATCTTCCACTAGTGTTTGCCTCATGTCTCTGTTATTTGCCATAATGTCAGGGAAACTAATAAAAATTGATTTTTCAGCAGCAAGGATTTAGATAATCTTTTCTAGATCTTCCACCATCACAAATCCAGTTCCCTAATCCATTAATATGGCTCATACCTCAACGTCAAAAGCAGCCCATGCTTCTCTAAACTTTTCCATGTCTTGTTCACTGATCCTCATAAGCTCATTATCTGATGTCTCATTAAAACCTAAGAATAACACTATTCCTTTACCTTGTAGAATGATAGCAATGAAAAGATTAAGGAAGACAAGTGAAACAAATATCATGAAAGAAATGAAATAAAAGTACCCCAGTATACTTCCACAACCAACTGTGACCTTCCCATTGCCAATATAGTCTTCAAATTGAGGATCGTCAATGCAATCGAATGTTATTGATTTCTCTCTAATGCTGTCATGCATGAGAGTGTTCCAAGATTCTCCTGTCGAAATCCTGATTAAAGTGAGAAACGCCATTTCGAAAGATTGGAAATTGGCGTGGATGTTTATGCTGTCTTGTAGTTTCAATGGTGCAAACATGAAGACTCCTAAGATTGAGTCCCAAAAAAAAACCCTAGAAAAAAATAATTAATTTGATGGAGAGAGTTTCATATATTAATTTTAATGGTCTCAATTAAACGCTCTTTACAATCTGTACTATTTTTCCTAGCCTGGTGGTTGAACATTGGAAAAGGAAGCAGAATCACTCATTGACTTCAAGATATAACTACTAAATTAGTGTCTAACCATCTTTGCAATGACAACGAATTCTTTGACCCATGGTTTTAAGCATGCACTGAAAACTGCAAGGATTATTCCACTTAAGACTTTCTCTGCGTCAACTCTACTCTTTTAGTCAACTAATCCGGAATATCCTCATCATCAATCTAGTATGGTACCTAATCCCAGCCATTTCATCAAATTTCAAATGCTGTTGAATTCATCAATCAATACCAAAATAAATCAAACGGAACATTTTCAATTATACTCACAGGTAAATTACTTAATGAAACACATTTATTGGGAAGAAAATTTTACACCTCTAACAAATTCATAATCACAACCATTTCTCCAACTACTATCCTAAAAATTTCCAATCAAAAACAAAACAAAAAGGGCTCCATCATTTATATTGAAGAACAGAAACCTCAAAAACAGTACAAATGTGAGGTATTATTCAAATCCTTGAACATTTCAATGATTTTTCTCAATAATCATCAGTATCATGATTTTATTTAGCTGACTAATGAAAGTACTTTCTCACTCAGTTTCATCAAAAGCAATATTTCAAATGAATATTTTAGCTTGGTCAAGTATAGTGAGCATCCAACTATGATTCTCAATTTCATCTAATCAATTGTTAAATGCAATTCTAAATCAGCCATAACTTCGTCTGGGCCAAAATCAAAGGGAACTTTATTCTCACTGATTGTCCAATCTTCCTCCATCCTTCATTTAAAAATTCATTCAAGGTTTTTGAGAAGTAATTATGAAATAAATAACACAATGTTTTTAAACATTAAAAATAATTTTCCTCACGAATTTATCATTGAGGATTTCACAATTTTGAAATTAATTCTAAACATCTCAAGTGCTTGGTTCTTCTAAGTCTAGTTTATTCAAAAATACTCTTCATAAGCTTTTAGCTTAGAATTGTGTGTTCAATCAGTTGTAATGGAAGGAAAGTTGCATTAAGGACGTATGATTTGGGGATTTGAATCATCCAGGCATCTATCCAATGCAATTTGGTTGGACATCACTATGCTATCATTTAATGGAAGTAGAAGAGAAGTTATATGAATGAGAAAAATTTAAACCACTCAGATGACAGATTTTTATATAGAGCAGATCAATATTTAAAAACACTTATTGCTAGTAAAATCTGCTAAATTGGCACTGGTGGAAAATATCATTATCCTCAACAGTAATCTTCTGATTTTTTACTAAGAAGCGAATTCAAATAAAATTACAAATGTCATTGTTTACAATTCTAACTTTATATCTAGTTCTAATTCTCCAATTGAATTTTCATATGTAAAAGGGGAGAAATGCTTAGTCCATATTAGAATATGTTTTTTAGTCTAAATCACATCGATGAATGAATTTATATTTGAAACAGGAAAAAATAATTAAGTATAGGTAAGGCATCTTTGGGCATATTCTAGAGAAAATGTTTCTCAGTTATAAAATGGAAATTTAAACATTTTCCATCTCTAGTACAATGCATTCGTTTTAAAAGACTCTTTAATCATATTAAAACAACTCAATTTTTTCATAGGTGAGCAAGCTAATATGATATTGAAATATGTGAGTATCATAAATCAAATGTCTCAAGATGATTAATTGTTCACAGAAAACTGCTTTTATGCCCTCTCTCAATCAAAAATTACTTACGAGGACATCTATGTTGCTAATTTTTACTCCTTCATTTACGTTCAACTATCAACCAGAGGCAAACTGCAACTTACTCGTCTTAGGCTCAAGGTGTCGAAAATTATTGACTCATAAGTAACAACCATTCGAGCAATCTCCTATACAATTTGTTAAATAGAAGTGAAGGCTCTTCCATTTGGTAGCTAGTTTTTCTCATTACATGGATATGAAGATTAAATTGAAAAACAAACGGTAAACATTTCCTCAGTGTATTTAGTCAACTAGCATTCAAAACCTTAAAGCAACAATTATTTAGTGTTTTACCACCCAGATATTCAAAAGCAGGTTTCCACTTATTTAAACATCGACAACTCAATATTTAAAAATGTACCAAATTGCAAAGTTTTCGTTAGTTCAAGGAGCAAATTAATCAAAATCAACAAAGTAATATTGTAGAGGGTATCAGCTTAAAATGTTTTCACTGTACAGCTAAGAGAAGAGCTGATTGTGAAAAGATGCCTGTTTTTGGATTTAGAAAATACAAATTTGGCTTTTCTCAAAGGTGATACTGCAAATGGAAAGGTGCTCTTTGAACAAGTTGTTCTAGTCAATTTAAAAAGCAAATAGTTCTTATTCCAATTAAGCAAGTGCTTCGTCTTAATAAAGGGAATATAAATCTTTGACAGTGGCAAATTAGTGTTGCAGTAAAGAAAAGCTACAATCGAAATGTATGAATTAGTAGTTTGCGCAAATGCTTTACCAACTTCTCCAATAAATCATTTCTTCTACCAGTCAGAATCAACCTTAAAGATAAAAGATGCTCACTTAAGCAAATTGGAGAAATTCCAAAACCTTGTTGTTTTTTTGATACGTGCTTAAATTTTCATGTTGACCTCAGTGTTTGAATAATTAAAGGAGCACAATGAGCTTATCATTGGTAACTATTATAAGGTACTTTTCATTGAGGATTGCAATTTTTTAAACTTCAAAGGAATACTAATGTAGGTGGAAAGTGGGGATACGCATATGGAAAAAGTAACTATCGAAATTGAAGCTTCCTTTTCTTCTCTGCTAACTATTTAATCACAAACCTGCCTAAATCTGACTCAAACTATCATTTAATCTTAAAATCAAATTAGATTGAAACAAATCTCATTGCTGCAGATCATTTCAGTAGTCATTAAATAATCCTTTTTCAAAATGATTTAGATTAAATCGATTACGATTGAAGTTGTTGAATTCAGCCAAAGTTAATTGACAGTGATTGAAATATTTTAGTCTCAAAGGGTAATTTTGTGAGATTTAAAACTTGGAATGGAAGAGAGCTTGAAAATCTACGAAACATTTTTCATTTTAATTAGGAGTCTAACTTTTTCATCTAGAACATTACTAAGCAGAAGAAATTAGATTGCGTTAAAGCTGTTTGATAATGAATGGATAAATTTAAAAGATTTAGTGCTGGGAGAAAATGGGATTCTAGTTAATAAGGCCATCAATTTAGCAATAAACGAAATTGAACTTAAAAATGTGAAGATAAAATACAAATTGTCAGCGATTAACTTAAGCCATATCAAGAATGCAAATATGATTAACTTAAACTTGAGTAAAATCATATTAGATGACGGCAATGGAGCATCTCTTAATATTATCAATTCAAAGACATTCATTTCTCATTCATATTTTGAGTCCTAAGTTGGAAAGTTAGGAGGAGTTCTTCATTTAAGTTGGAGACAGGATAAGATCATTATCAATGCCTGCATCATTCAAAATTCAGTTTTCTGCAAGAACTCCGCAACAGAAGGTGGAGTTATTTTTAGTTCAGGTTCCAAAGAGTAGCAAAAAACCACAATACGGCGGAAATAAAACTTTTAACTCCAATCATGTGTCTTTCATTCAAATCAAGCTGATATTGGAGGAGTAATCCTGTGGAGACATATTGCTCCAACAATCATTAATTCTAAATTTACCAATAATAAAGCTAATATCTACGGAAATATCATAGCTACCGATCCTTCTGATATTTAATTCATAAATGAGACTCAGTATCAAATGCTAAAAAGAGGAGAAATTATAGAAAAATTAGATTAAAGCTTAAAACACTTCATTGTGAATAGTGGCAGCTATTTGGAGGACTTAAATTCTATAATCATTGATGTGTATGGACAGATGATGAAGGTAGGAAAAATAGAAATCAGAATACACTTTCAAAAAAACATTTCTTTTGAAGGAGCCACTATTTTCAATGCATTTGATGCAGTGAAAGTCAGTGGCCTCAAATTTCACGGACTACCAACTAAAGAACTCTCAATGTTGTTCCTTATTTTAATCAAAGATTAAAGTTTTGAAAGTTCATTTTCTCTGGAAATTAAAGGGTGTGAGACTGGGAAAAGATTAGACAAGAATGCTATTTGTTCTCAGTGTATTAAAAATTTTGAGTATCTACCATTCATTGACAAAAACACGAGTCACCCTTGTAGAACCTGTCCTCTAGAAAAAGCATTCTGTGAAGATGGGCGAATTTATGCCAAGGATGGGTTTTGGAAAAATGAAACTACAGAGGTAATTTCCAAATGCAGTACTCTTGATGGATGCCACATGGATATTAACAAAAACATAACTTGTAGAACTGGACACACTGGGAAGATATGTGGTGAATGCATTAAGTCCCATGCTTTTGACAACAATCAAAATTGCATCAAATGCAAAAGTTTATAATCAGAATCATTAAGGTTTGCTATCTCTATGACCATTATGTTCATTTACTTTTACATTTCCCTCTTTCAATGGTTTAGAAGAAAATCTTCAACAAAAAAACAAATTAATGTTTTCATTAAAATAGTCATGACCCATATTTAATTTCTGTCTTTGATTTTGCTGAATAAGGAAAAGAAGATTGAGTCAATGGAAAAGTTTTCAAACTTAATTATAGGGATCTTCAATTTTTTCATCTAACGAAAAAATCTGCTGTGTTTAATCAAAGGATTTTCAATGAAAAATTCTTACTTTGTTTTAATGGCAGTCAAATCTTGTATTCCTATCATTGTTCTTGTCTTCCTAACTTTGATGAACTCGAAAAATCTATTACCAAAATAAAATTAATTGAGAATGATAGGAAGTACTTTCTTCATCTATTATTTTTCCTTTACTGCAGTCATTAAAGGGATATTTGAATTAGGAGAATTTATGAAAGTAAATGGAGACTATTGGCTCTCTTGGGATACTTCAATTGGATACTATGAATAGAACGACCTTTGGTTCTACCTTATTTTCTGCTTGCCACTGATCTCATTTTATGTTGTCATTTTTCCATGCCTATTATGCTACCTTTTATTACGGTATAAAAATGCATTGAGGAAGAATGAGCTTGGCTTCCTTATTGAAGATTACAAGGAAAAATTCTTTTACTGGGATATTGTGCTGATTCTGCAAAAGATCATGATGATTTTCCTTTCCTCTTAGTTCCAAGTATTCAACACTTTCAACCAGTCCTACTTATAAATGAATTTCATCATGATTGTCCTGTATAATCAGATTTCTAAATCTCCTTTCAGAATGAGTAAATAAAACTGACTGGCAAAGATAAGCTTTTTTGGGCTTTTAGTGACTGTCCAAATGTAAGGACTAATCCCATCCTAGAGATATTTTCAAAAAGAAATTCAAGAGTATACCATGGTTGTAATCAACATTTTCTTCTTTATTATGGCAAGCAAGTATATAATTCCCCTATACCTAAATTCTACAAAAAAGAAAGGATAAAAAAATTCAAAAAGAGAATCACTTCAAGATTAATAAGAGGCAGAAAGAATCATTTAGTCTTTATAGAACTTGCACAGGAGTAGAAGACCAATTGGAAGAAAGAAAATTCGAAAATTGAGAAGAGTTGTTTCAGATTTGAATTAATTTATTATTATTGTCTACGATTGATTGTGAGTCAAGGGGTTTTAGGAGTATAGGTAGATCAGCATGACAAGTAAGCCACCAATATTTGCAAGAGATGGTATAGTGACTATGAATGTAGTAAAGATGAGTTTAAGTGATTTAGCCCTTTTCACTAATCTAAACACTCTTCCTATTCTGAATGCACGAATGACAGTAGTAGAAGGACCAACGCTAACTGATGTAAAAGTACTAAGAGCTATGCCTCCAAATGTACCACAGACAATGAAGAAGTCAAAGTTGTTCCAACCATCATCAAAATAGAACTTCCCATAGGCAATCAACTTCAGAATTGCTTCAAATGTAAAAATTCCAGCGAAGACATAGTTCAAGATATCTAAAATGATTAGTCATCTTAGGTTACCAAAGACTTTTTCCATTTCCTTTGGGCTGTTATACCATTTAATGGCAAGGACAACTGTGTTGAGAACGATAAAAAAGAGGATGGTCCAGTCAAATAGATGATGCTCAACTAATGAAATGCACATGTTTCTAATCTTTGAATTTGTCACCTGTTGTCTTCTTAAAGGCTTTATCTTAAAGCATTTTAAATGAGTCTGTATCCACTCTTTCTAAGTGTCAGTTAACAAGTGATTTTTGCTTAGGAGTTCTTTCTCTTGATCGAAGGTATTAATGACTACTCCCACAAATAGATTTAGCATGAATAAGGAACCAACTATGATGAACAAAATAAAGAAGAAAACCCATCCTGGGCTATTCTCAATTATTGGTTCCTTGTCAATACCAGCTGAATCAACTCCACTTAAAAGCACATCTACCCATCCTTCAGTAGTAGCCATTTAGAAGAGAGTTAGAATGGCAGCCATTGCATTGTCAAAACTATAGTCCTTGTTCGCCCACACTCCTCCATAGTCAATACAATCCCATTTGTTTTATATGCTTGTGTTAACTAAATCGTTGGCAGGGGTGCAAAAGAAGAACTATCCTTTGAAGTAGTTCACTCCAAAGATCCCAAAGAGAAGGAAGAACAGTAGAGAAATTACTAGCACATTGAATATACCTGGCATAGCATTGATCAAGGATTTTACAGCCAGCTGAACAAGGTTTTACATCCTCTCTTACCTTCAATCCTTCATTTCTTGATATCATTCTTAAAGGTCTAAGCACTCTAAGCATTCTTAGGGCTTTGATATACTTTAGGTTAAAGTCAAATGGAAATAGAGAAACAATCTGAGGTTAACCTTAGCACTTACTGAGAAGGAAACAATAATGAAGTCAAGATCATTCCATGAGTTTCTGATGTAAGAGAAATGGCCATTAAAAACAAATCCGTACACCACAATTTTAAGTGCACATTCGATCATGAACACAATAGTGAATATCAGATCACAGGTCTTCAGAATATTTGCAAGTTCACTGTTTGGGTTGTCAAGAGGATTTTCTAGAGTTAGAGTAATGGTAGAAAGGAGAATCATGACCAGAATGAAAGAATCGAAGTATTTCTGATGCACTATTTTAGAGCAAAAGACCCTAAACTTGTTTTCAGGACTGAAAATAAATAGGCTGTTGCCCACTAAGTTTTCCTTTTTGGCAAGACTGAGGGCTCATCCTAAGAATTTCATCATATTAAGTTTGGTATTCTATTCAGAGACCTTTTGATCTTCTACTTCTTTATCCTTCTACTCCTGTGTCATGAGGTCTTCAGCTTTAGGAGTTAATAAAGAGTGTCTCTTTTACTCATTCTCAGGGGCCATAGTGAGCTTTCTTTATAGAAAAGATCCTATTCTTTATGCACCTCCTCCTCCTTATTCTTTTCCTTCTTAGTATCTCCTTTCATGAGCAATCAATTCATCTATACTAACGACTCCATTTGATGTTAGCTTATCAAGTTCAAGTGAGTTCCTCTCTGTCAACCTCTTAACAGTGCTTAAAAATGAATCTCTTTGGGTTTTAGAAAGACTGGATTTCTTTGACATGGTTGACAGCTGCCTTTGAACTCCATCCTCAGCGAAAATGTTGCTCCTTTTGCTTTTCTTCTTTTTAGCAAATCTTTTCATTATTTTCGATCCAAAACTTTCTTTGTTTTCGTTTTTCTTCTTTAATCTTTGTTGGATCTTCTCCTCATCTTCGGCCTCGAAATTCTTCAGTAGGATAGCCAAGAACAGGTTGAGCATAATGAAATTCCCCATTATAACAAGAGACACAAAAAACAGTATTGACCATTAGCTTGAGTCCCTCACAAAACTATACATGATTGTGTTCCAGTCCTATCATTAATATGCTATTACTTACATCTCCTATCAATACTATGAAAATGGTTGTAATTCCATTAAGGAAAGTGTCAAAATTGGCTCGTAATGGTTCAGGTTAGGTTTCACCTTAAGCTATTTCTTCTGCCGTCAGAATGTTTTTAATCCTGTGGCCAAATAGCTCCATTCCTAGTAGATTGTATATAAATATGAAAAGAAAAAGGAGGACACTGAAGTTCTGCACATCTTTCATAGTGTCTCCGATTTTTTTAAGGATTTCTTACAGACTAGTCCACGACCTAGCTAATTTAAAGACCCTCAAGAGTCTGATCCCTCTGAAAGCAGAAATAGCTCCTCCACTAGAAAAGCTTCCTTCTAAGTTTGAATAAGAGAGAATGACTTCCACTGAACTCACAAACACTATGAACCCATCAAACAAATTAAATTTGTCTCTGGCATAATCTTTAAAGCCCAATCCGATTAGCTTGAGGATCATTTCAGCTAAAAAGATCCAATAGAACACTGTGTTTGCCAACTCAAGTGCATCAAATTCTGACTAGTCAATTGGATATCTGTCTAATGCTAAGATCAATGTATTTGCCATAATGCTCAAGAAGATGATGAAGTTGAAAAATCCTGAGTTAATGATAATGTAGCAGAGTTTGTAGATCTTAGATTTTTCCAGTCTTTCAGGAAGGAAAATGCTAACGTTGGACTGGTCCTAACTGAATGCAGAGATACTTTCACATTGTTCAGCATTCTGTTCAAAAAGAGGGATCTATGATCCATTCAGAGGAGAGCGGTTGTCTTCACTATTGAAGAAAGTGGTGAAGTTGGCTGTAGTTGGATCCATATCAGTGATATTCGGCTCTTATTTCTAGGTAGGGTCTTCTGAGGGATCATTCTCCTCCTCTCCACCTTCTTCTTGTATTGCTTATTCTTGCGCCTTAATTGAATCAGAAAGTTCATTCAAATCTTAATTTGATTGGAAACTAGACTGTGCACAACTGCTACTGCTGCTAAAGATGTCCTCATCCTCTTCCTCTATTCAGTTGCTTGAACTTAGACCTGATGACGAAACCATTGATGTACCTATGGAATCCTACTTCTTTTAGAAACTGTGACCTCCCATAGTTTTCATCAAAGTCAGCCTTTTCTGAATCAAATTAATTCCTGTTCTAAGAGGCATTCCATTTGCTATCAGGACCATTAGTTCTTCCTTTATCCTAATCTCTTCTTTCTTGATTTCTTCTTCGGCCATTATGATCTTTTAAATAATTACAGTGTTGTCAATCTTTGAGAATGAGTCCATGATAACTGCAAGTACCAAGTTCAAAATAAAGAAGGCACTAAATTTATATTAGCCACTTACCCAAAGAGAACAAGAAGGCAGAAGAAAATGATTGCCATGATGGTGATATTGGAATCCATAAGCTAAAAGATGAAAAAACTTTCTTACATTGTACATGATGTTAACCCATCCTTCTAGAGTAATTACTTGGAAGATAGTGAGCATAGCTTACAGGAGGTTGTCAAATCCAAGGATCCCATACTAAATCAGAGAACTGCTTGAGATGTTTTCTTTTTCAAGAGGGATATTATATTGAGCAGGATTTCCACAGTATCTTCCTACTGGACATTCAAACCTCCCTAGTCCATCAAGCGAACATAGCCTATCAATCGAATAATCAATAGGCCAGACCCCATCCGCATTGGGAAATTCTGAATATCGGCAACGTGTGTACAACGACCCAGCATATTATTGCACTCCAAGTACTCCGAACAGTATAAAGACGAACATAAGAAACACGACCACATTGGCCAGAGCAGTCAGAGAATCTAGCAAGGATATAATTAATCGCCTCATATCTACTGGTTAAGGAACACTTACTGGGAAATTGGTTAATGGATCTTAGGGGCCGCAGAATCCTGAGAGTTCGGAGTCCCCTTAAATTGGGGATCCCAGGTATGACTTCAATGACCCCTACCACAACAACAATGAAGTCAATCCAATTCCATCCATCTCTCAGATAAGTATTTTGATCTAAAATGAATCCCATTCCAATCGCCTTTATCACAAACTCAAGGGTGAAAATGATGGTAAAAATATTCCCAATGAATTCAATGATCTAGTTGGAAGGGGTTTAATTTTCTCTGTCTGAGTAGTCATACATGGCCAGCATCAGAGAATTGATAAAGATCAATAGAATTATGAGTCTTTCAAACCATCTATCATTACCAAGCGTTTCCTTACTTCCATTCCATTATCCAAACCACAAGCAACCGAAATTTGTTTTCATAGTTGAAAAGGTACAGAGATCTTTCAGAATACTAAGAGTGAGACTGAAGTTACCTTAAGAGTTTTTCCATGTACTTTGAAAAGTCCTTTACTCATCTCTTCTAATCACTGCAATTCAGTAAGCCCCTTTGCAAAGATTTAGTGGGTTTCCTAGTTATTAACTCTTTGGGATACAGAGCTAAAAAAGAGTTGCTGTCCGCGCTCTCTTCTCTTCTACGCTTAGTTGAGTTGAGCTCTGAACTTTCCCCTTTAGATGCCACTTGGCCTGATCATTTTATTTTTAGAACTTTAATTAATACAGTTAGCATTTAGAAAAGAGCACATGCCTCACAGCATTTATGCTCATCCACATCCCTCATCCTCTTCTTTTTCTTTCTCTCAAATCCTTCCTCTCCGAATGATCCATTTCATAATTAAGTCTAGGAATTTGACCCAATTATTGACGAAGACAAAGCAAATGTTGAAACCTTCAATCCTCCAACTTACTAGCTCTAGAAAGAGCTGCTTTGTTTTCTTAAGATGGCATTGGACTATTGATCTAGTTCTTTTAGATACATCGAAGACAATTCAATTGCCTTTTCTACTTTGAGTAGACTCCTCTCTACTTATGGCCAGGTCTCCTCATCCATTCCAATTAGATTCTTCAGTTTCTCAGCTAAAATCAGTTTCTTAGTGTTTTCCTTCTCTAAGGCGGTTTCATAGGTAAAGGTCTTTAATATCGAGATCAGGTCTTTGCTTTAAATGGCTCTGAGGAGAGAAAGAATGAGTTCTACTGCTTCCACATTCTTAATCTCGTTTTTGTTAACTTTTATGAAATTTATGATTTTGTCAAAGACTCAAAATTGCTTAAAACATCTAATTCCTTCGCTATTGTGGTAACTGATGTTGCAGAGCACAATGATAATGAGAAGTTTTGATTTGTGGTCTTAGAGCTCCTTGTAAGTTAGTGAAAGTACCTCATATATGTTAAGGCTCTAACTTAGTAGGTAAGAATTGAATCATTTGTCATAAGTAAGGAAAGAAAGTAGAAATAAAGTACACTGAAGCCCTACATCATCTTCTGCTAGGAAGTTTGTCAGAATGTGCATTGTCATGTTTTATTCTTGGATCCTCGTGCAAATTGTGTGAACTGCTCAGAGAAAGTCAGTATCTGACTTCAAGCTACTCGCACAATCATCCAAACTCTTAAGAGCTCTCCTCTTGCTCTTCACAATTTTCCCTAATTCTAACATGGCAATGTGTCCAACCTTTGATGGACATCCACTAATCCATTCTTTATCTTATTCTTCAACCTGGTAAGGACATGTCTCCACTTTACTGTAGAGTAGCTCAATAAGGAGGTCTAGATCCTGAGTAGAGGAAGCTTCTTGAATCCTTTCTAAATGAGACAAAACTGTGTCATCATCACTACTAGGAACAAGCAGTCTTCATTCAGTGTAGGAAAGTGGAAATGAAGAGCCAGGTATGAATAAGGAACCAACCATGTCTACCTTTGACTCTTCTCTGTTGAACTATTAGTTGACATTGGAAGAATTATCTTCGCTATGTGTGAAACCTGAATTTCTTGTATTGTTCTTGAATGCAACTTATTTCATATCCTTAAAATTATTGGCCATTAACAAATCTCCTATAAAACATTGCTCTTAAAGTTGTTTTCACAATAAAATGAGCGACATAATTGACACTAAGCCCCCTATCCCCCATGCATACATGAAGAAGATCATCAGATTGAAGAGAAGGAAAATATGGAAGGCAGCTGGAGTAATCCAGCATGATGATGCTACAGATGTAACTAGTTCACTCAGTTTTCAAAGCACTTGGGAAACAATCAAAGTTAAGTAACCCTAGAGAAACTATGAGAGATAATTTACAAGTAATCTCTCTTCTTTACCTCTTTAGAGCCCATCCAATTCCTTCCTTTTACAAGAGCAAAAGGATCTTTTTTTGGAGAAACTGGACAAGACAAGCTTGGCTCTCGACTAAGAGGTATATTAAGAATTAGACAAGCAAAACAAAGGGAAAAACAACTGAATGGAGAAGTATCATCCTTCAACGAAACAACTAAAGATTCAGCAAACGATACTAAAATCCATATCAACTAAATAAGAGAAAAACTAAATCAAATCAAGACAAAGTTCAAAGCTACCAGACAAAATGGACAGCTTTTTGGTTACTAATCAAACTCTTGTTCACGAATAAGTTCTAGAAACTCATCATTCTCTGTCGCAAACTAAAATTCGGAAAATCAAAGTTTCAAGGTATTGTTAACAAGAAATAGAAGAAAGATTTCAGAACTTACTCAACCTAGAAGCTTTGAAACTTCATTGGAAAAACTAAAGTTCAATGACAGTAGTAGCACACTCTAAGGATTGAGACAGAGAGCGGACACAAAAGTCAAGCTGAGAACAAATGATGAAAGACACAGAATGCCCCTAAACTCCCCTCCACACTACCTCAACCATCACTCAC
>JAGYYR010000039.1:0-14939 GCA_021439965.1 Uronychia setigera | reverse complement strand
AAAGAAAGTGCTTTCAGAAGGAGCTGAAAAAGGAGCATGGGTATTCCTTGCTAATTGCCATCTTTCCATCTCCCTCCTCCCCAAAACCCCAAAACCCCAAAACCCCAAAACCCCAAAACCCCTTAAGGTGACACGTTAATTGATTTATTAAATTGTTTTAAGCTCAATTAGCTAATGACATGAGAAGGGCTGTTCCACGTTTCACCCAGAATTCGGGCACATGTTCTCCAGTCTTAAGGTCAATCTTCAACATGAAGGAGTCTCTTCCAATCATACCAGACCTGATTGGATAGTAGTAGCATGGGCATTCATAGACATTCTGTGGAGGCTTCACTCTCTTCTGGATTGGTTTAAGATGGATGATTGGCATGGCCGAATAGAGTTCCATGGTCTCTGGCTCCATCAGTGCCTGTTTCTCATAGTTCCACTTGGCTCCTTCAAGGGACATTCCATTAATGTAAGCTCCGTCCTTTGCTCCCTCAGTAATTCCCTTGGCTGCAGTCTGAATGACAACAAAGTCAAACTCGAGTTTATCAATGGGAACTCCATTGGGCTTTCTTGAGTATCTCTGCAGAAGTGCAGTAGTGAACCCAGTTGGGTATGTGAAGGCTGAAATCCAGAAGATTGGAGGAAGAGCTTTGTATGACCAGTCATCAAAATGCTTATATCTATCTCCCAAATCTTTAATCCAACTTGCAAGTGGTTTAAGGGAGAAGTATGCGAATCCCCAACTGACTGGTACTTTGCTTTCATACAAACTCTGCAATACACTTTCAAGATCTGGAGAGATAACGACCAGTCCTTTGATTCCCTTTTCAAGTTGTTCAATCTGCTTGTGTAGTTCTTCAAGCAAGATGTTGTATCTAGTAATTTCTTGAAGGAGTACAACTTTCAAAGGAGAGTCATCATTCCTGAATTTGTGCTTGACTTCATAGAGGTCAATCATTTCTGGAATTTGAGCACTGAGTTCCTCGCATACCTTAAGGACAGTGTCTTCTCTACTTTCTCCTTCTCCACTAGGCTTGGCTGGTTGAAGGGATAGAATGGAATCGAGGAGACCGTAGGAATCCATAATTTGAGATGTAATCTCAGCATTTACGTGTTGTCCATATGCTTGTGGAGAGTCAATTCCTTCCATGTTCTTGGCAATATCTTCAACGAAGAAGTCTGGAGTGAATGGATTATCAATTGGGTTCTTGATAACACTCTCATCAGGGTAGATATAGTTAAGGTCTTCAGTTCCAACTGGCTTCCATCTGTCAGATGTGATCAAAGATTCTCCAAACACTTCCTTTGAGTAGACCTTAATAAGTCTTCTGTCCCAGTCATCTGTTACTCGACCACCATAATTGGCCTCAGCAATGAGGTAGGTAATTGCTTGCCATGGGATTTTCTTTTCGTACTCCATGGTCTGGCCTTTAACGATTTTACCCATGTAATTGGCAATCAAGTCCTCGCAGACAGAGAAATCGGGGTCATTGAAGGCATAAGTCACATTGAAACCAAGAGACTTGAACTTCTTCCTTTCAATAAGAATTGAGTGGAACCAACAAAGACCAAAGATGGTCTTTCTGAACCATTTTTCTTGGTCGACTTCTTGGAATTCTCCCATGTTGGCATAGAGCCTCATCATATTAGCTTTGATTCCTCTTGGTGGCTCAGAGGTGATTTTCATGGATCGTTGGAGAAGGGAAATAGGGAACTTTTCATGTGGGTTTGAAGACATGAAGATTCTGAAGTTCTCCTCAATATTTCCCTTGAATACAGTGTCAATGACATTTTCGAGTTCAGGGAGGAGGGAGATGGAAAGATGGCAATTAGCAAGGAATACCCATGCTCCTTTTTCAGCTCCTTCTGAAAGCACTTTCTTTGCTTTCTCACTTTGTCCTCTACCAAGTGAGATAGTCTCGACTTTCTGTCCTTCTTTCTCAGCAAAGTTCATTAGAAGATCAGTTGGATCGACTCCTGGGCTGAGGACAAAGACAATTGGAGTATTTGGTCTGGAATCCTTGTAGACCTCAGCAAGAGTTGTGGGCTTTGTCTCAATGAACTCTTTCTTCATCTTTTGCTCAACAAAACTAGTTGCTGCAAAGACCACTCTATCTGGTCTCAAGCATCTAAGGACAATCATCTTTTTAAGATAATCTTCGCATTTAGTTTCCCACTCTCCTGGAAGGGGAGCTTCTTCTGGTCTTGGGGACATGAACCATCTGTTCCACTCTTTGAAGTTTCCAGAGATGGCACTTGGGATTCCTGTAAAAACTTCAGGTAGAGTTTTTTCAAGATCGTTCAAGTTATCCCAAGCAAGTTGAGTAATCCAATCAAGTTGGGGCTTAGCTGGGTATCCAGTTCGATCAAGAACTGTTCCTCCTCTGAGGAAGAAATTCCATTCCTCCTCATCAATCTCACCTTCTGCCATTTTCAGTTTGACACACATTTGGAGTGAGAGAAGGATTTTATGTCTTTCAAATAGTGACCTGCAGGTGTTCTTGTACACTGATAGGGTGTGTTCCTTCATGATGTTCTTTGTTCTATCATTGAACATAATTTCTCTTGACTTTTCAATTGAGTTTTCAAATAGTTCTTTGTACCATTCAAGGGAGAATTGATACATGGGGTCGATTTTGTTCAAGTCATTGAGAACGAAGAAAAGAATAGATGCTTGTCTTCCACAAGGTCTGTATTGTTCTCTGGTATCATCAATTCTCTTCATGGTCTGTTCAGCTTGTTCCAAGGTTTGCTTGACCTCATCAGAGGTGTCCTTGGAGGTCTGAAGAGTATTTACAAGCTCAATATCTTCAAGAAGAGAGACCTTGGATTCATTAAGCATTCTGAGAATGGTGTTCTCAAGCTCAATAAGAATCTTCTTGCTCTTTGCAATTCTGGTAACTTGATCATTCTTGGATCTCTCCAAGTTGGCTTGTTCTCTTTGCACAACAATTCCGAGGAGTTGTTCTTCAAGACCAGCTTCCTTTACAGTGAAGTTGACAATGATGACCTTGGTTGAAATTTCTGGAGTATAGTGAGGATTACTCATTCTTGTGGTAATGTAGAGTTTAAAGTTGTCATTGTATTCAACTTCTCTATCTCCAATTCTCATGATTTTCTTTCCAAGAATCTTAATGACTGCCTTATTGAGGACAGTGTCTAGAGTTGGGTCAAGTTCCTCTCCAATATCTGGCATGAGGACAGATTTTCCATTAATAATGCATTGCTCAATGACTCGAATGTAGTTTTTGTCCTTGGTATCAGCAATGGCGAGCTTTCTTCCTTCCATGTTTCTAATCCAAATGTTTCCTTGACTCTGTGGGTCAATGAGAAGAGGCCATCTCTGACCCTTTGTTACCATCACTCCATTTTCTGTGGAGAATTTGTCAGTTGGGAGTCCATGGATGTTCCAGTCTCTGATTAGAGCTTGACCTGCAAGGAAGTCTGAGAAGTCAAAGTTAAGAGTGTATGGAAGATCTTCTTCTTTAATGATTTGGACCCATTTATTTGCGAGCATTTCTCTGTATTCAGATGGGAATGGTCCAGCATAACTCATGAATGCAGAGCACATGATGCAATCTCCAGTTGTTTTTTCATATTGTTCATCATAGTCTTGTAAGGAGGCCTCCCATCTTGTCTTTTCTCCAGATAGTCCACTAACAAGTTTGTCTCCTCTGTCAATCTTGCTTTGCAAGTTGTCAAGTTCAGCTTTGAAAGCAGCCATGTCAGCATTAGTTTTCTCGTACTTGTCATTCATTTCTTGGATCTTGTCTTGGAGTTCTTTGTAGGTTTTGTTGAGAGCTTCGAATGCTTCAATCTTCTTCTTAAGGAGCTCCTCAGCATAAAGTTTCTTCTCTCTCTTTGGTGCAACAACCTTAAGTGCTTTAGCATAATCTTCAATTGATCGCACCCAAGTACACAATGCACCAGCAGCCATTGATTTACCAGTAATATATGCTGGATCAAATTCTTCCTTTTTAGTGTATTTCTCAATAGCTTTCAACACTTTTCCTGAAATTCTGTCCTTATCGAATTCCTTAATTTTCTTCACGAATTGAGGATCAGCCAATTCTTTCTTGACAGTCTACCAAGTTGGGTCACGTCCAATAATAACCATGACAGCATACATGACCATAGCGACCTCATCTGGTGGTGAAGGGAAAGACTTGATCTCAGCAACATATTTCTTATCAAGCATTTCAAGAGACTCATTTGCAGCAATCAAAGCTGGTTCGGCTTTCTTAAGTTCGGCATCTGCTTCAGCAGCCATCTTCATGGTCTCTTCCTTATCTTTGGTAATTTTGAGAGTTTCTTGTTCAATGTGTTTTTGACTCTCATCAGCATTCCTTTGTTCCTTGCTCATAACAATAATGAGATCCTCACAAAGCTTTTGTTGCTTGGTGACTTCAGCTCTCTTGATCTCTGACTCAGCAGCCATCTCTTCGACTTGCTTTCGAGCATCGTCAAGCTTCTGAAGACCATTTCTTAGCTTTTCAATTTGCTGGCCAACCTCTTTGTGTTTGCCAGTAAGGATAGTGCTGTATCCTTTAAGTAGTTCAATGTAATTAGTTGGAGTTACATAGTAAACTCTCTTAAGTTCTTGTTCCATTTGGAAAGCGGCGTCAATAACAGTTTGATGTGAGTAGGCACAGAGTCTGGCAAGTCCTGCTCTATTTTCATCGGGAACTTCCAATTTCTCGATGAATTTCTGTGCTACTTCTAGAAGTGCATCATCGGGCCATCTCATGAACCAGTCAATTGTTGTATTGTTGATGAGAGCTGGGTACATTCTGCAGTAGTTTCTGAAAGTAGATCCAATTGGTGACATGCAAATAGCGATATGGAGGTTGTCTCTCACTCTTGAATAGAAGAATTCACTCAATGCGTCATTAGTCTCAGGTTGGTTGCCTGGTTGGGCTTTGAAATCCTTTCTGACATCATCTCTGATTTTGGTCATCTCATCATTGGCAAACAAGTTTGGAACTTGTCCACTAGAGAGGATATTGTTTACATCTTCTAGGAATGCTTCCATGACAATGTCATTGTCAGAGAAAAGGAAGGTAGAACTCTTTCTTGATTTTCCTCTATAACCTGCCCATTCATAGAGTTCTTTCAAGAAGTCTCTGAAACTTCTCAAATTGAATCCTTTGGTCACTTCAATTTGGTAAACCTTCATTTCTTGAATGTAGGAAGCAAGTCTAGTAAGAGAATGTCTTCCTGATCCTCCTACTCCTACCAAGAAGGCATGTCCTCTCTTGTTTTGAATAATTCTATAGATTCTGCACAAATGGCTAATAGCATCCTTGAACAGGACAAGATCCATGCTGATGAGCTTGGCTTCTCCATTGTATTTGGTAAGAGCATCGACAAGGTAGGTTCTCAGCTTATCGAAGTCAGCAACTTCTTCATAGACAGTCATATTGTCATTGAGGAAATCAACGTAAATGGCATCTTCTCCATCGACTTGACAATTTTCTTTGTAGTTCATTTGGAAATGAGCTTCTAATTGCTCATTCAAATATCCTTTCAGTTTCTCTCTATCTTCAATTGAGATAAGTCTATCATAGAAGATTCTAAGAATCTCATGGGTCCAAAGTTTAATCATGTGTTCTCTGGATTCATAGAGATTTCTGTCTGCCTTGTAAATACCTTGGAAGACCTTTGAAATATCTCTCATGTTGAACACATAATGAGATTTGGCTGGAGTTGGGAGGAAGTTATCAGTGATAATGGTGAACAGGTTGATGGTTGCAACAGCAAGTGGTTCACTCAAGGCCTTAATGTCTTCTTCAAAGACCTGGAATTTGTAGGTAGCAAGGGTCTCAAAGATTCTCTTGATTTGAGAGTCTCCTGGGATGGTGTAGTTAATGATATGGAATTTCGATTGGAGTCTCTTAGAGATTTCAGCTCTTCCACCACCTGGTTTGCCCATGGAAGACAGGAATTGGAGGTCATAGATATAGTTGAGTGAGAGCTTGGCTCTGTCATACCATGACTCATAATCGATCCATTGTCTGATCAATTCAAGAGGTGGTTGGGATCCGAAAGTATCCTTTCTTGGCATGTTAAGATCATCAATGTAGCAAATAGCCAACTTCTTTGCGTTCTTTGGTCTGTATTTTCCTTTAGTTCTCTTTTCAAAGTTGCTTTCAATGATATCTTGAGTATTGTTGGAGGTAGTTCCAGCAGAGAAGTTAATGGTGAATGAGTGATAGTTAATATCAAGCCCAATCAACACTCCCTCAACAAGAGCAGTCTTTCCTACTCCAGTATGTCCTACCAACAATACTTGAGATCCATAGTCGAGAAGGGCAGAAACAATGAATCTGTTTCTAATGGTGTCAATAGTTGGGACAAAGATCTTGTAGAATTCCATGTCCTTCTCTTGTGGCCTCCAGTCTTTTTGAAGTTTGTCTTCCCAAGCACCCCAGTCTCTCTTTTCTACATTGATGTAGTGCTCGTAGACGGTGTTCTGATGAGGGAAGATGGATTCAATATCTCTGAGGATGTAGTCAATTTCTCTTCTGGATTCTTCTTCAACAGTTGCTCCAATAGACCAGATGAGGCAGAAGACGAACCATTTTTCAACAAGGAGTCTGAAAGCTTCTTGTTCTTCATCATCGTTCTTTGTTAGTCCTTTGGCTACTGAGTCAAAGAGTTTGCAGAGATTGATAACACAGGAGGTCTCGCTGGTCTTAACAAGTTCTTTGCATTGAGTCCTCTTTACACTGAGGACTTTAGGAATGTACTTCTCAAAGAGTTCTTCAAGGTATTCCCTTATCACTTCATCTTCCTTTCTCTCAAGCCAGATATCAACCATTGGCCTCCATCCAAGTTCATCAATGTCCATATAGATCATACCAGCTCTTGAAACTGTAGCTGGTGAAGCCACTGACAAGTTCTCTACTTCAAATAGAAGTCTCACGAAAGGTGACAGAGCAATTCTGTCTCCATTGTTCAAAGTGAGGATCTTATTGTCATCAAGCACTGAATTCATTGATTCAATCCAAAGGGTGTCAACAGGTCCATCAAGGATCATCCACTTTTGCTCACTTTTGGTCTCTTGGCATCTGATCTTGAGGACAGTTGAGAGAATTCCTTCGTGCCATTGTGGAGGGTTCATGTCATCGAAGTATCCGAACAATTCATTGATAGAGATTGATTTTGGGTTAATAGCATCGATTTTAACTGGTTGATTCTTGTAATCTTCACTATTTGGATTTTTAGCCTTTTCCTCAGCATTCAGAATGTTCATTGCGTCCTAGAGGATTTCCCAGCATTTTGTCTTTCCAGATAGAGTACTACCCACAAGCATGTTACCATGTCTTGTGATCTTGGACTCGTAGAGTTGAAGGATCTTTACCACCATGTTTTCGTTGAGTTAGAGCTTTTTGTTCTTCATTGCATCTTCAATAGCAATGAGCAATGGATCATTTTCGTACTCTGGCTCATCATGGCCAGGGAAAAGATCGATAAAGAGATTGTCGAAAAGAACAATATCTTCAGCAATGAATTTAGGGAGATTCATGTCTCTAACAGCCTTGATCATGATAGTGAATTCATCAAGATCTCCTCTGTCTCTCTTAATTCTACCAGCAGTTGACAGCACTGATTTTACAGCTCTCATTCCGAAATCATAGTGATCTTGCTTAGATAGTTGCTTAAGCATGAGCTCGTAAATGGAAACGACCTTCTTTGAGAGTTCAGCGTTTTCCTTGAATCCTTCAGACATAAGGATAATCTTCACAATGGTGACGAAATCAGGAACCATCATAGCAACTGGCCTGAACAGAGCTTTAAGATTGTCAGGAAGTTCTGATCTTCCAGCATATCCAGGATTCATGGTAATGAAGATACCAACTTCTGGCTTGACTTCAATGGTCTGGTCTCCAAATGGAGTTTTCTTCTCTCCTCTCTTGATGGTGTCGAGGATAGTTGAGATCTGTTGGGCAACAACAGACAACACTTCAATCTCAATACGATTGAACTCATCAAAGCAACCCCAAGCTCCAGATTGAGCAAGCCCAGAGAACATCTTTCCAAGGGAAATGTAATCGAGAGAGTCAGAGCAATTCTGCACAACAACAAAGAAGGCAAGATTTTTACCAAGATCCTTTACAGTCTCAGTTTTTCCAGTACCGGCTGGTCCCTGTGGAGCACCTCCTCTGTGCATGCTCAAGGCATTAGTCAGGGTCATGTAAGCTCTGTCAGTAAGTGGTGTTACAACAAGTCTTCCATTGTTTCCTTGGTATTCATAACCATACTCGAATGTGCAATTGGTCTGATCAACATAAATTAGAGTCAATTCTCCGTTCTCATCACTCTTTTTGAATCTGAGTTGTTGGAGCCATTCAAAATGCTTTGGTGATGATACTTTGTTAAGGTAGAGTTTGTCAATGACATCTCTATTGTGCTCTTCAATTGTAATAAGAGCAATCAATCTCATTCTATGAAGGGAGCTGAGGGGAGTCTTCACATACTCTACGTAATTCTCTACCTTCTTTTTGTAGTTAGCTCTAGCTTTCTTAAGTTTGGCTGGGTTGGGCTGCATTCCAGAGTTTTCAAGTTCAATTAGAGCAGCCTGAACTTCAGTAGTCCAATGAATCTATCCCATAGTGATGAGAAGTTGACCTGGCCAATCATTAATGTGTCTGGAGAGCTTGTCTTTATTTTCAGCTCTTCCAATTTTTGGCTTTTGTCCAAAGTCGTAGAAAATTCCCTTGAGAGTTTCAATCATACCTTTTTGGAGCTTTTTGATCCATTCCTCAACCTTTGGTTCAACCAAGATTGGTTTCTTGAGCTTGACATTTTCTTTCTCAGGTGAGATCATGGAGATGATCTCGAATTGCTTGTTTCTTCCTGATGGAGCGGGAATATCAAGAGTCTGGATTCCTTCAAAGATCTTTTTAATATGTTTGAGAACAGGAGTGGGATCTTTACTCTAACCAATGATTTCGAGGAGATCGTCATTAGAGAGGAAATAAAATCTTGGGAATTGGAGTCTCTTTGTCTCCAAGAACTGATTCAAGTTCTTTTGGATACCCTCGAGCTTGGAGTTGAGTTCAGTCAAAGTTGAAGCGAATCCTTTGTATGTCAAGGATCTTAAAGCGTTTCTTTCTTTGTTGATTCTTTCCATCTCAGCCTTGAAAATATTGTTAATTCTCTCAAAAGTGGAAGACTCATGAGGGAGCTGTCTTGAGATATCAGCTTGTCCAGAGAAAATACTTTCCAAGTAACTCCACTTGCTCTGCACTCCCAAAAGCAACTCAATAGTTTCTGAGATATTAGCAAGATTGTTCTCCCACTTGTCAATCTTGGATTCGAACTGTTTGTAGAATGCACTTGACTTCATGTTGGAGAGCTTCACAACATGATCTTCAATGACCTAGTAAATGTTCTCTGCACTTCTAATTTTGTAATATTCTTCGTTATTCTAGGCCTTGGATTTAGCCTTTTCAATTTCAAGATCAGTCTTTGAGTCTCTCTCCCACATTCTCTTGATGTCCTTGAGTTGAACTTCAATCTTCAATTCTTTCCTTGCTTGATCAGCAAGTCCGGCAATGAACTCAGCATGAGTGAAGAGGTCAATTTCAAAAACTTTTTCAAGGGTGAAATCATCACCTTTCTCATCGAAGTCATCTCTCACTTCAATTCTGAGTTGTTTCCAATGCCTCTCTCTCATTGATTCGTCTCTAAGATCCATGATCAAAGGCATGGTGTGTCTGAATTTCTCAATTTTGAGTTTTAGGCTGTCATAGACATTCCATTGTCTGACTTCTCTGTCGAATCCTTTGATTCTGTCTTGGAAGTAAACTGCCTTGTCATCCATTCTTTCAATGTCGAGAAGTTCAAACTTCTCATTCTTCCATTGATTCCATTCTTGGTCCCATTCTTCCTTAACTGACCAGATATCAGTCAGTTGGGCAATCTCTTTCTCGACAGTGGAGAGTTCGGGATAAGCAACAGGCTCCATGTTGAAAATGTCCAATCCGAATTTCATACCTTCTTCTCTATCTCTGTAGTCCTTCACAAGGATTTTGAAGTCTTGAATCTTTTCCCTTGCTCTTTGATTATCACCAAGGGGATCCATGTTTTTGTCAACAGAGTAAGGGGCTTGAGACATGAAGTTCTTTTTGTTCTCTTGGACTTCTCTCTTGAAGTCATCTAGAGAACTCTCGAATTCTCTTCTAAGAGAGTGATTGGATTTTTGAATGATAGCATTTGCTTCTAAAAGACCATCATTGAATTTCTTCCATGCTTCAGGAAGATTTCTTAACTTAATTTGGTCTTCTTCAGTGATGTTAAGCTCTTGTTCTTGCTCTTCAATATAAGCGAACTTCTTCTTGATAGGGTCAAGTCTTGCTTCAAGCATTGGTAGCTCAGCCTTCACCTTATCATACAAATCTTGATTCTTCTTAAGATGCTTCAGATCTCCTGCTTGGGTCTTGAGCTCGTCAATCACATCTTAGAAGGTCTTGTAAAGATTGTTAAGATCATCTTTAGTTTCCTCAAGGAGGAAGTTGTAGAGTCCATTGATATACTCCTGTCCATAGTCGAACAATTGTTGTCTGAATTTAGTTGAATCGATTTGAATGAATTGAGCAGTCACTGGCTGAGGATCTCTGATGACGTCATTGATCTGTTCAAGAACATTCTCAATAGAAAGTTTGTATTTCTAAACTGGATCAGGGTCAATGGCGTCGGGTTTAGCAAGAAAGACTCTCTTTCTTCCTCTCTCTGATTTGAGATTATAGAGCTGTCTGAACTCAGATACACTCCATCCCTTTCTATCATCTTCAAGGACTGTTTGAATGTTATCAACTCCTTCAATGATGCTACCAGTCTTATTTTTGGTCTTCTAGTGAGTTGAGATTCTTTCGTAATATTGTTGCTTTTCCTCATATTGTCTTGGAAGTTGCCATCTCTTCTTCCATTCGTCAGTTCTCTCTTCTTCGGTTAAGTTAGGGTTGTTGTAGTTCTTTCCAGCAGCGGCAGCTCCTCCCTTGCCGCCAAGTCCACCTCCCCATCTATTAGCAGCACCACCACCTGCTTTCTCTGCCTCTTCTTCTTCTTTTCTGATTTCTTCAATTCTCTTGTCTCTTTGCTCTCTGAAGACTTTCTCAATTCTAGGAATTACTTTAGTCACTCCATTAATTTGTGAAATGAAGTTAACAATTCCTTGCTTGAGTTCATTGTGACTTGGGTCATGAATGATTTTCCAACCAACATCATTGGGATCCAAGATAGTGTAGATCTTGAAAATAGGTACAATATCAGCTTTTAGTTCTCCACCACCTTTGATGTGCTTTGAGAGGTCGAGAAGAGTATTCTTAACTGATTGTTTGAGTGATTTCTCCAGTTTAGAGTCAAGTTGATCAACAAACTTCAACCATTCAAGTTGAATACTTTGTCTCTGGTAAATAAAAAGTTCGTAAGTGCTCATCATCTTCTTTTTGATAATTTCAAAAGAATCTTCAAATTGTTCTTTCTTATCACCCAAGTTCTTTTCTTGTTCTACAAGGAAGTCTTTTAAGTGATAGAGCTTCTTTCCAATTGATGTAAGTGTTGTAGTAGAGACTTTATCGAACTGATCTTTAATCTTTTGTTTGTTCTTTTGGAATTTCTTGACCTTCTTGAAGACTTCTTGGCACTCTCTTCTGCAATTGTAGACAAAAGTGTCAGCATTGCTACTCCAATTATGTCTCTTGATACCAGGTTCAATAGTCCTGTCAAGATTGTCCAAATGCTCTTTGAACAGGCTTCTCTCTTTGTCATTGATGGATTGAATGATGTTGTTGAAGTCTCTGACAATAAGCATGACATTCTCTCTGAGAATTCTAAGTTGTTCCTTCTTTCCAAGCATTCTGGAAATATTGGTTTGGATGTTGACGAAACCATGGGTTTGCAATTTGGACCAAGCTGTCACTTCAGACAAAATTTTGAGAAGTTGCTTATCAAAGTTACTTTCTAATAGTCCGTTTTTCCTTGACTTAGCAAAGAGTGCACTTGTTTGGAGATTAGTTGGAGTCTCAGTGGTAACATTCTCACTCTTCACAAGGATTGGTACTTCAAGTCGTGAGTCAAGGTTCTTTGGTTCAACCTTTTCAATTTCATTTTTCCAGTTGCCGAAGCAAGTGGTAGTGATGAACATATCCAGAGCATTGTGAAGTTTCTTGTACTTTTCAATGGCTTCCTTTCTGTGAGGATGTTCTGGAATAAAGAAGAGAGTGTCAAGAGCTTTCTTGGCTTTCTCAATTCTAGTCATGAGGGAAAGTGCCCAGAGTGCAAGCCCACCATACTTTGGATGAGAGATGGGCATTGGTGGGTATTTCTTGTGTTGACTCTCATACATTTCCTCAACTTCCTTCATTTCATCCATGAAGAATTTGTAAACCTGCTCAGCAGCCTTTTTATGGACATAGTCTCTCACTAAAGGTCTTTTAGCAAGTTGATCAAAGTTTTCAAGCATTTCCACCCCTTCTTGAACAGTTGATACACTCTTGAAAGAGAGGGAGATATTGTTTTGGTACATTATCTCTAGTGATTTGATTTGCTCTTTGAAATTTTGGCCATAGTCATCATGCCATTTGGTGATCTTGACATCAAGGATATCATAGTCAAGTTCTCTGATGTTATTCAAATGCTTTTGGAAGATTTTCTCAAGCATTTCAAGATTCTTCTTGATTTCTGGTCCTTTTGAACCTCCGAATTCTGGGAGTGTGATGTTGGATCCCTTTCTAGCGAATTGGAGTTGACCTTCACAAATTTCTTTCAGGTCTTTGCATCTTTGGATGAAGGCTTCATTCTCAGCGAAAATAGTTTCATTGGTATCAAGAGTCCAGTCGGTTCTGGAAGAGTATTTCTTGATCATCTTTTGCATCTTCAAGCAGATAGTTTTCCACTCTCTGCAACAGTTCACTGACTCATCCAGGTCTCTCATGCACTTTTCAACATCTCCATCAAGCATATCGTCTTTGTTGATCTTTGCTCTGCACCTTTTGATGATCTAGTTGGAGATCTTAGTAAGGAGTCCTTTCATTCTCTCTTGAGTGTTGTAGTACTAACTCAGTTCCCAGATCAATCTAACGCAGTTGAGCACGTCAGGTAGGATCTTAGGGATGTCTTTAGGTTCAGCATTTTCAATTTTCTTGCATGGCTCGGAAAGAGTGTTCAAAAACTTAAGATTGTCATTAGCTTCAGCTGAGCCTGCCTCAATTTTCTTCTCAAGTGTTCTGAAGTTGGTCAGGTATGAGCTTTCAGCTTGTTCGAGAACGTTGATGATTCTCTTCAAGTCTGGTTTCTGGAGTTGTTGGTAAAGGATATTTAAGTTGGCAGTTCTTGAGCTCCAGTGCCTGATTTCATCTAGTGGGCTTGAGTTGTCTGAGCTCTGCTGGGAATCTTGGTTAGAAACAACATCTTTGATCTGTCTTGTCCAGAAGATTACAGTTGATTCGAGTCTTTGGAGCAAATCTTTGTCTTTAGCTGCGGCTTCTGGATCTGATAAATCTTCTTTTGGGATATATAGAGTGGTTCTTCCTTTAGAGATCTGTGATGCTTCAGTCAAAGCTGCCATGAACTTGTGGAGGCCAGCAACAAACTCCTTTTTCACACCTTCAGGCCATGATTTCTCTCCAAGCAATTTAGGTAAGTATGCTGACATTTTGTTGAGGATATCATCAAGTGGATCTCCATCTACCAGGCCAACAAGAATGCACTTCTCAATGTTATGAAGTGTTATTGGCTCTGAATTCTTCATCTTGATAAAGTACACAACTTGGAAATCACCTGCTTCATAACCTTCCTCTAAGCTATTAGGTAGGGTAGTTACCATAGAATTTGGGAGGTTCAACAGTACTCATCCTTAGGCCAGCTTCATCATCAACCCAGAAGAACAGCTTTTTGGAGCTAGACTCTGAGAGGAAGTCATCGAGCCATCCGTAGAATTCGTCTTTCCAATGTTCAGTTGGTTTGAACTTTTCAAGATTCTCTTCAAGGTGGTTGATCATCCACAAGAATCCTAAAAACTCTAAGATACGAGTCCTTACTATTATCCTCAGCACCTGATTTCTTTTCTTCTTCAGCTGGTGCTGAATCCATTTGATCCATGGCACCTGCATCCATGCCATCCATGCCGTCCATTCCATCCATTTCGTTGCCATCCATGGCATCCATTCCATCCATACCATCCATGCCATCTGCTGGGGCATCTTCACCTTCCATTCCACCTTCTGCAGCAGCTTCCTAAGCCGGAGCTTCGGCATTTGCTTCTGCAGGAGCTTCAGCTGGCTCAGCTGCTGGAGATTCAGCAGGAGCCTCTTATGGGACTTCTTCCGCGGGAGCCGGATTCTCTTCGCCGTCCATATGAACAATTAATTATTATAATTTGGTTGGATATCGTTACTTTATAGTCCCAAATGGCGCAAAAATTCATATTTGAATTTTTTCATACAGAATTCAACCGCAACTGCAAATACTTCGGTTTAGTCAAAATCAACTATTCTTACAGTTCTATTGATGGTATAGACGCCACCTTCTTTAATGGAGAACACATAGTCTCTTACTCTAACAGAGCCTCCAAGGATGAACACCCCATTAAAAAGAGAACTCCAGAACAACAGGAAATTAAGAGAAAAGAAAATAGTTTTCCCAATTGAGAAGGTGAGGAAGACTCGACTCAATGTTGACAACTTTCTTTTTCTTAAGAAAGAATTCAACCAAACAGATGCACTTGAGCTGCATAAAAAGCCTTTCCAGGGATTCAATCTGTCACACTTATAGTATGGGTAACTAATTGATCTTTAGACTTATTCCTCGCATTTATAGCCTATAGGATAAGGAACCTATCTAATAGAGTAGTCATTGAAGTATTGGAGCGTGTTTTTCATAATCATTAATTCAATTTACTTAACGAATTAACTCAACTACTAACGTATTGGGGTTTTGGGGTTTTG
>JAGYYR010000038.1:0-15059 GCA_021439965.1 Uronychia setigera | reverse complement strand
AGCGAGCACTTCTTTTGATTATGGAATCTTTCAGTTGTTGGTCATAATGAAGAGGTCCTGGAGTGATGATGGCAGATTTAGGGCATTCATTTGTGTCTTCATAATTCATGAATCTAGAAGACTAGACGTAAATGAGATAGTATTTACTCTGGAAAAAGACCCTTTGATACTTTGTCCAATCTTAGGAATTGAATGATCTGTTGGTTTTGAGTACTTTATAGGTCCTGGGCTTTCCTTCCCAAAAAATCCTGTTTTGTATTCTTTATGCCAAAGTTATTGAGTGAACCTCATTCCAAATTTGCATTAATGACTTGATTCTGTTCCGAATGAAGAGGAAACAAAGGCTTTTCCTTTTGTGTCCTAGCTACATTCCTTCTTTTTAATGGCATTATAATTAGAAGGACCTGGCCATTTATCAGATTCCTTTTGATTGTAAAACCTTCTTTCAGTTCCAATTTTCGCTCCCTGAATATAACATTAAGTTTCCTTCCTTACGCTTCTACTTCCTTCCAATCCTTCTTTAAGTTGCAAATACCCAACTGGTACCTTTTAGTATTGTTTTTCAGAGCTGAAATTTTTGAATCTCTCACTACGACCAAATTTAGCTGGGCTTGATTTCTAAAGAAAAGCCTCTGACCTATTAACATTGTATCTGCAAACTCCTGGTGAATCTCTTCCTTAAGCATCCTAAAACTGAGGATTAGGATTTTACTTAGACATGCTATTTTGAAATTATCTACTTATACTGATCTATTTTCTTGCTCATTGAGAACTATGGGTAATTTCTCTTCCTGGATAATACACTACTTTTGCCTATCAAAGTAGGAATTTCGTAGTTTCCTTGAGAAATTGGAAATTCCCTTTAGTTTCTAATTGGAGATAAACCGGGTTCTTTGATAGAGTCATTTGAGATGCTATCACGCTTCGCATTTGCTTTACAAGTCAACTTAATAGTACCATTGAGAATTCTATTGTGATTCACTGAAAACCCAATTGAGCTTCCAACTCTCATTAGATCCTTGTTTTTGGTCTACCCTTGTTTATTATCCTCTCGTTTAGGGTTATTCTCGTCAAGTGGGATTTCTTAAGAATTCAATGCATTAGACTCCTGTTTGATACTTCCTAGGGAACTCTTTCTCTATTAGAGATAGTCGCTCATTAATCAAAATAAACAATAATTAGTTAAATTCAAAAAACAGCCAATGATGTAAGACTACGACGAAGAAGAAGTCATCCAAGCTCCCAGTAGACAAAATCCCAGTAAGATTCCCTTTTACATCAAAAGGATCTGGGGCCACTGGATAACAATATCCAACAGGGGCTGCTTAAGGAGCTCCAATGGGAGGGGGAACTCAATCAAATCCAGGAAGTGGACAGGGTGCAAGAAATCCAGCTTCCCATTCATACCTTTCTCAATACTTGAGTGGAAGGTCTCAACCTGCTGGAACCACTGCTCCATCAACAGCAAGTGCTTAAGTTCCAAGCACTTCTTCCACAACTCAATCGGCAGCAGGAGCAGGTGGAAGACAGGGTGGAGCAGAAATGGAGCACTACTACCGTCATCACCGAAACGAATTCATAGCTAACCATCACAAAAACGCCAATTTCCATGGAAGTAGAGATAGTTAATAACTAATTAGATATGGAGAAAATGAAAGAAGAACAGAGGTTCAAGAAGGAAATGCACGAGCTGAAGAAACATCTCGGCTACCTGGACAGGACTAACTGGTTCTTTGAAAATGAAACAGTTGATTTCTCCAACTTCATTCCGTAAGTTCAGTCCAATGAGTAATTTAGGTTTGACCATGAGCAAATAAGCTCAATAAAAAACAGGAAGTCGTAGAAGTTCGGTTAACGATAAATGTGATGATAATTTCAGCATAACTGCATCAGAATTAAGTTATCAAATTAATTGATGGAATCCATTGGGTAGATCAATAGGGAAGAAAAAGTTGCACGCTAGCAACCTTCTGGAGACACTGGACCAGATGAAGATGTAGAAGATGGAGAAGTCCGAGGTGGAGAGGAGGAGGTTCTTGAGAATCTTATTCTAAACCCACCAAAGACTTGGCAGGAGATCTCTTTAGGAGATCCGGAATAGGCCAAAAAATTCATCAAAACAATGCTTAAAGAAAAACGCTAATAGAATGAGAGACTAAGAGAGCTCAGACTACAGATTTCAAAACAGAAAAATGGAAGGAAAAAATTTAAGCAAATTGGAGATAGTGTTGAACAATCAAGAGGGTAAGTGAGAGAGTTCACTGCACAAATTTTATAGAGGGATAATGATATCTCAACTCTTAAGACCCGACTCTCAGACAAGGAAGAAATGCTTGAAAAAGTAGTGAAACAGGTAAATGAAACTAGAGATAGTTTGAAAAACACGAAAGACTAGTTTTACTAGCTGGCTGAAGTTTATTCTGATAAAGTAGCAACTACATAAAAAGAGAAAGAAGAAATCTTGAAATTGGTCAATCCACCACCAAGCTTTGTTCTTGATCATTAGTTCTGTGCTCTTCAAGGCAGTGTCATAAATGTGGTCGTCTAATTAAGCAATGGAAACCTCGCTGTAGGAGGAGGTCAATATTTAAGGTTTGGTGATATAGCTATACTAAAGGCAAAGAGAAAAGCTCTCAAATATTGCAGTTCCAACCTCAAAGACACTTCCCTGTATGAATAGATCATCAAGCTATCCCTGAGAGACGATGTGGCCGATATAAAAGAAATCAAGTCAAGGAAATTGCTCATATCATGCGGGGACGATGCCAACATTTGTATTTGGAACATTTCTAAAATGTATCGCTTGGTGTATAAAATTGAAAAGGCCCACCCTTCATTTATTTGGTAACTTCATCAACTAGGCACTAAGGAACTCTTTATGAGTGGAAGTGGACAGAATGGAGAAATTAAGTTGTGGGACATGCATAGTGGTGGACATTTACTAAGCAATAAGGACTGTCATAACTACATCTTACATATGAAGAGACTGAAAGATGGGAGAATAGCTGTGCTTTCTGGAAATAGTACAGTCAGAATATTTGATGTTGTGGGACCTCACCTTGAAGAAGAAGAGGTAGAAGCTGCAGAAGGGGAAGATTAAGTAGAAGAAGAAATTTAAACAAAAGAAACTTCTGATGAGGTAGAAAAAATTACCTCAGAGGAAGAAGTTCAACCTTAACTCTCTAATGAAAATTATGAAACACCAAAGAATGAGGAAGAAATAATATCAAAAGAAGAAGAACCTAATTCCATATAAGTTGAAGATGAAAACATTTAAAAAGATGCTCAAGAGCAACCAGAACTCATCTAAATTACAGAGGAAGTTGCAGAAAAAGCATAGTCTGAAAGTAATGATCATGGAATCAAAGATGAAGAACAAATTGAGGAAAAGGGACCTAATACAGAAGAAAGCAACAACGAATCATCGCAGCCAAATGAAAATCCTTCAGAATCCCAGAATAGTGAGTTCCAAATTGACGAAACAGGATCCAATAATGAGGAATAAGCTGATGAAGAAGAAGTTAATGACGCTGATATCTCTAATTAGTAGAGTTCAACTATCAATGAAGGATAGGAATCAAAACTTAAAGAAGTAGATTAATTGGACACAAGGCATCAAACAACTTGTGCATGTTAAATTGATTCATCCACAATGTTGCTTTCAGACAACTAAGGTCATCTTGTAGTAATTGACATTGATACAATGGAAGAAATTCACTCAATCAATATTTCTTAGAAAGGCATTAAAACCATTCATAAATGCCCCGACTTCGAAAACAACCGTCTCTTGATTTTAGGAACTACTCAAGGAGGATACTACAGCAAGGGAGACTTGATAGTCTGCAAGCTGAAAGCGAACTATGAGTGTGAGATACTGGACTCTATAAAATTTGGGATTACTGCTTGGAGTGGGTATGAAGGGATAGCTTGCTCCAAAGATGGGAGAATCATTGTTGGAGACAAAGAAGGGACGATACATGTTTTTCGTCTTAAGACCAATTGAAAGTTATTTCCTTATAAATTAATTATTGCAAGTATGTTCTCAGCCAAGTACATTAGAAGCCACTCGAAGCAAAGAAGAATCGCTTCTACTAAGTAAGGATTTGTATTAAAGGAAAAGGATTCTAATTTTGCAGCCTACAAGAGAACTCGCTGCTTAGTGCTACTCAATGCTTGAAAAGCTTTGCAAATATCTACCTCAGTTCACTCATTCCTTAATCATGGGTGGAACTTCCATTCAAAAGCAAGAGGTTCTCTTGAAAGAAAGACCTGATTGCATTGTAGCAACAACTGGAAGACTCCTTGATCATATCAAGAACACAAAGGCATTCCACTTAGAGGATGTGGAGATCCTTGTGTTGGATGAAGCTGATAAACTTCTTGAGTAGGGTGGTTTCATGGAGGAACTTAAGCAAATTACTTCTGCCCTAGGAGGAGAAGAGTAGAAGAGGTAGACTATGCTTTTAAGTGCCACACTGAATACCTAGATTAAAGAGATCGCTGGTCTTATGTTGAAGAACAACCCAGTTAGAATTGATTAAAAACAAATTGAAGAAGCCCATATCACTCATTACATTGTCAGAATGAAACCTGAAGAATTCGGAGCTGGAGTTAGAAGAGTAAAGATAAAATCTCTAGATGAAATCAGGAATAGACTAGCAAACAACAAATACGGCAAAGAAGTGGGAAATATTGATGATATCGCAAAGCAAATTAACTCAGATTCAGATTAAGAAGATGATGACGAAGACGATGATGACTCAGATGATGGAAGCATGAAAATTACTTTTGTTGACGTTGAAAAAGGAGAGAAGAAGGTGGACCCTAATGAACTTGAAGAAATTGATGGTGATGAAGAAGAAGGAGAGTTGGAAGACGATGGTGAAGATGAGGAAGTAGACCTGGAGGATAGTGAAGGAGGAGAGGATGAAGAGGAAGGAGAAGACAGTGAAAATTAGGATGAAAAAGAAGATTTAAAAGAATTGGAATCTGATGAGGAAGAAGGAGAAGAAGAAGATGATGATGGTGATGATGATGATGATGATGGTTATGGATCTGAAGATAGTGAAGGAAACTAAAAGAAAAAGAAAAAGAGGAAAAATCCTGGTGATAAGACTGTTCCAATTTATCTCAGTGTAAGATGGAGAGAGGCTATCCTTCTCTCACTTGTCAAAAAACAGTTTTCTCAAAGAACAATTATTTTCTTCAACCACAAGCATCAGTGCCATAGAGTAAGAACTCTCTTTGCGTTCTTTGGACTCAAAGCAGAGGAAGTTAATGGAAATCTGAATCAAATGCAGAGAATGGAATCAGTGGAAAAGTTCCAAAATGGAGAGTGTGACTTCCTTCTAGCCACAGATGTTCTGGCAAGAGGTATTGATATTTATAAGGTCAATACTGTCATCAATTTCAATTTCCCAAAAGAACAAGCCTCAGATAGATATATCCATAGAGTTGGTAGGACAGCTAGAGCTGGACTTCATGGAGTGTGCATCACCATATGTGATGATGATGAGAGGTAAAAATTTTCCAATAATATCTTAGAAAAGAAATCAAGAAGCTCTTGAAGAAGACCAAGAAAGAAGCTAAAACATTCACCGTTAATAACGAGCAAAGAAAAGATTACTTTAAGCAAATTGAAAAAATTGAATCATTTATGCATGCAATTGTTTCAGAGGAATAGGAAGAAAGAGAGCTTACATCTGCTCTTTTACAAGCTGAAAAAGCTGAAAATATGATGAGGTACAAGAAAGAAATCTATAACAGACCCAAGAAGTAACAGAACCTTTAACATTCTTAGGGAATGGTTTAAAAAGAAGATTGATGATAGCAAAAACAAGAGAAAACAGAAAGACAAGCACAAAGCAAAGTATGGTAACGAAAAAGGAGCAGTCAAAAAAGAGGAATTGCCAAGTAAGATTGCAAAGGGACAACTGAAGGCTCAAATGAAAAATAAGAGACAGAGAACAAAATAATTTTAACATCATATGTGAATCTAATGTACTTTTCGAGGATAGGAAGCAAGTATGCTGCTGTCTTTCCACTTCCAGTTGCTGCATTTACTAGCACATCTACTCCATCTACTACTTGAGGAATAGTTTTTCTCTGCACATGGGTTGGCTGTTCGTATTCCAGTTCATTGCAAGCCTTTAATAATGGTTTCGATAGTGAGAGGTCATTGAAAGTAACAATTGGGCCGGATGTTCCTTTCATGTAATACTGCCTTGCAGCTGGTTTAGTGTCTACTTCAACTGCTTCATCTTCAGATTCGGCTTTCTCTTTCTTTCCCTTTCCTTTTTTGTTCTTTTTGGACTGTTTTTCTGGGGCAGGTTTTGGTGGTTCTTCTTTTTTGTCATCGAGTTTTAATGAAAATTCTTCTTTGACTCTTTCCACTTTTTCCATTAGAGTGGTTCTTGCCTCTCTGACTTCCTTCTTCTGTTCCTTTATAAGCACTCCTTTGCTGAAACTCCACTTCGTATGGTCTTAAATAATCATATTTTCAAGTTCTGCTTTAGATAAGGATGACTTTTCCTAGATTGTCTGCTTCATTCCTTCATCAACCAAGCAAAACTCACCATCAATCTCCATATCTTCGTCATCTTCTTCTTCCTATACGACTTTCTCTTCCACTTTTTACTTGGATTCCTTCCCTTTTTTCTTCTTCGAGTCCTTTCCTTTATCTGTTTTAATCTGCTTCGACTTCTTTGGGTTAGCTTCTCCTTCTGAGTCGCTGAACTGAGTCATAATGAGGGTTGACATTATTAAAATTTAATGATTAAATATGCGGCAACTTCTCTGAAATTCAAATCAATCTAGATTAATCTAGAAAATGTCAACAAAGCTTTACGTTCACCTTATTTCAAATTCTAAATAAGATTTAATAGGAGAAACCATTAAGGTTAAAACTAAAGAAGGAGCAATTGTCAATGATCTCCTATCAATAGTGATGGAAGAACTAGAGAAAAGAAACGTAAGAAAATCTCTAAATACAAAAGGACGGCAATAAAATCTACACTATTACCTCTTTTGTCAGTGAAAGATATCAAAAACATCTCCCCCTTGACAGACTCGTCTCTTCATACTTGGAGAACAAAGATGATGTGTTCTGTTACTTAGGTAATCGTCAGTACTTAATAGTAGACATTGAAATTGATAAGACAAAGCATGTGAAGCCAATAGCAGTAAAAAAGCCTGAGGAAGTGGCAAAGAATGGCCATGCTCAGGATGAATTTGCAGGAATCAACTTCAAGAAACTCTCCAAGTATTCTTACTACGAATCTGGCACCAATTGGGTAAAAGTAGACATTCCAGTGGCTGGAATTCACAATTTGCCCAAAGACAAAATAAAGTTAACATATGGTCAGAGATGCTTTGACTTGTGGGTGTTGGGAACTGAAAGCTCAACATTCGGAGTGAGGAAACTACAATGCAAAATTCAACCTGAGCATTGCAAGTATGCTATCAAGACCGACCGAATAGTGGTCTCCCTCCGAAAATTCAAAGAGGACGATCACTGGTGGTCCCTATTCAAATCCAAGGCTATTGGCGAGGTTGATTCTGACTGATAATTCTTCATCTTAATCAGCTCATTAAAAAATTTCACACTTCTTCTTCTTCCCTGTTTCTAACTTTGTCTTAGCTATAGGCTGTTCTTCATCGTTTTGGGTATGGTTAATAATTTCAGCTTTAACTGCTTTTTGAGTTACCTATACTTATCATTCTTTCCTACTTCAATCATGGGTTTAGACAGTTTGATCCCTGCTAAGTCTGCAGCGATTTTGTGAAAGCATGAATTTACTTGATCCCCAGTTTTGGCGGAAACGTAGAAACTATAGAGGTTGTTTTCCTCAGCAAACTATAATTAGGATCCCTATTATTACTTTATCGTGTTGCTCTGGTTTTACGGCTTGGATATGATTCAGATCTATTTTGTTTCCCATTAAGGCGAGCAAAGGCATGTCTTTGTCTTCGAATGTTTTTACTACAAGTTGAAGCCAATCCTCTAGATCCACAAAACTTTGGTAGTTGGTGATATCATATGCCAAAATCACCTACCAACGATTGAGAAAATGAATAGAGAGAGAGTCTTACAGCATTTGCTTCATAGATGTAGGTAGATATCATTTTTCCAAATATGCTCTGTCCTCCAATGTCCCAAACCTAAAGCGCCACATTTGTGTTCTGAGGTAATTCAAGTCTCTTCACGAAAAAGTCAACTCCTATAGTTTGCTTGTAGCTCTTGGCAAAGTAGTCTTCACAGAAGCGCATGATAATAGAGGTCTTTCCGACAGTTCCGTTGCCAAGGACAACTAATTTGTATTGGAGATTTTCTGGTTCATCGTCGCTATCAGATTGAGACACATTCTTTTTAAGAGTCGACATTTCTCTTTAATTAGTAAAAGGAAATCAAACCTTGATTAATGGAGAAAGAAAGCACAGACCACTTGATCAAAGTTAAAAAGCTGAGCAACAACTTCATATCAACAGCCATTTCCTCAGTAGTAACAAGTCTCCAGTCCATTGACTAAACCGATGGTGACAAGCAGTTTTATCTAGGATAATAGAGGAGGTTTAGCTAAGCCAACAAAAGCAAAAGTTGAATACAAGATCGGGTTGGTTCTTCGAATAATCGCATTATCAAAACCATGCTCAGAATTAACAAATCCTGAAGATCGAAACCTATTAACTCTGATCCTGTTGACCCCTGTCTTCAGCCCAATTAATTTCATCTACAGTTTTCTCCTAACTCTAAAAGAAAATAGGTGAAGACCCTCATTGAAATCCCTTTTCAAGAATTTTCAAACGGAGTCTGATATAACTCATCCAACACTACTAAGCATACACTAGCTAGAAGAGTAATTGATGAAAATTGATGATCATTTTCCCCTCTAGTAACAAGATAGACGATCTTAGGAAACTCAACTCTTGAAGAATATTAGTAAGCAGTCAACCAAGGTAGTCTATTGCATATTGGGGAATTCAGAATTCAGCCGTATTCTTCTCGCAACAACATATAGAACTCAATGAGAATAAAAACTCCTTCTCATAATAACTTTCGAAAATAAACATCAGACACTAATGAAAATTTGGAAGGGCTGATTAGGGAAAAAATAAAAGACAATCTTACTAAATTCAATTGAAAGGTAAGGTTTAGATTAAATATTTAGAGATCTATGCGAATGAAGAAGTCGCAAGAATTTCTGAACTAAGGACAAGCTACCGAGTGAGGACTAAGAAGGTCTGGATTACAGATAGGCTCTCCACAAGTCCTAACTCTTGAAGGAGGAAAAAAACTTTCTTCTTCTTTAATTCCTGAGAAAGATATCAAATCTAGAGATCACGTTCACCTTTTCTCTGATAGCAAGACCTATTTCCCCACATCTGACAGAACAAGTGCCTAGGTTATCCCCCATTTTCGCTAGAAAATTGGTAGAATGAAAAAGATTCTTATCAAAGGTGAGGCAATCCACAACGAGTCTCAACCCAAAGTCATTCTCCAAAAAAAAGAAATTCAAAAACAGAGCAAAGAGACACATATGTCTTTCAGCAAAGACTTCAAAAAATGGAAAGATGGAAATCCAGACCCCTGCTATGAATCATTCCACATCTACCATGGGAGAAAGGACTCAGAAGACCCCAAAGAAGATTCCAATCAGAGCTATATTATGAGTTCACCTCAGAACGCTCCATTGAACCTCAATGTAAATAGAATGCAACAAGAAAGAAATTAAACACAAGAAGGTCGCAATCGAAATTAAGGTGAAAATGCAAATTTGTTGAAAATACTTGAACAGGATAGCCGTACTAAGAGATTTTCAATAGATCCTTCTAACTTTCAAAGAAAAGACCTCAGAAAAAGTGATGGATTTGTAGCTAACAAACCCCGACTCAAAAATAAAAATCTTCTAACAATGTACAAAGGAGGTCTCAATAATGCAATAAATCCGCAAAATACAAGGAATTTCGCTCCTAGTGGGTTCGGAAAATTTCTAGGGGGAGTGCTTCGTTCACCCTGAAGATCATCTGGATAGCACACTCTAAGACCAGCGAAAGACTCTAGTCTATTTCTCAATCATACATCAGACATTCCCGAAAACTTTTAGCTAGCTCTCAATGTCAGGCAAATCGATAGCAATCATGTGAAATAGCTTAGTCAAGCTGCTCCATCAAACCAAGAGAAACCAGAGCCAGCTTGACTAAGAAAAAAATCCAGTGATTTGACTGCTTGTAAGAAAATATTTTAATTCTCAGCCCAAACTTGCTTTAAAAATGGAATTTTGAGGAAATCAATGGGGATGTTCAATGATAACATGAGGAAGTAAGAAAATCATCAAACTCTTGAACAATCTAATGCAAATTTCTTTTCTCCTCTTTCCTAAGATAGAAAAGTGGATATCCAAAGCTAAAAAGGAATTTTCGTAAAAGTTAAAAGTAAGATTCATCATAATACTGAAGGAAACAACTGTTTGAAAGTTGACCATCCACAAAGGAAAGATGAAAGAAGAAAGAAGAAAATGTGGAAGTTCAAAGGAACCATTGTTAGAGCTGATTCTTTCAATGCTAAAACCAAATTTCCTCCAAAGAACTCAGGCTCAGGACTACAGCTGAGAAATGCTGGGAGAAATTCAGCATCTTCTGATTCCAATACATAGTAGATCAATTCTTCATAGTTGAAATCACAAAGAGATGAAAAGATAATAAGTCCAAACCATAATGGCTTGAGCCAATCTGACTAGAAGGAAGTTGAGATTGTCAATGGCATGCCCACTTTGAGTTGTCCATCTTCAAAAAGAACTCAAAACCTTGATCAAAGGTTTAGCTGCACTCCTCCAAGGAGTCCTTATTAATAAACCTTAATTCTGAGTTGCAAAGGAAGTAAATTTATAAAATGAAGTAAAGGCTAAAGCATCGATCGAGTGATTCAGGGATAAGTTCGACTTGGTGAAAAACTAGTGGTTCTAATTCTAGTTAGCAGGAATCCATGAATATCATTATGCAATCCAAAGCGTTCAAAGGGAGCAAACAAAAGATCCCAATATCTTATGGTCATCTTAATAAGACCTCCCGATCCTTAAATAAAACCCATTTCTCACAAAACGATTCTTTGAGTTCCAGAGTGCAAATGATCAAGATTCCTACAATTAGCAATATTCATGAAAATGAAGGTGCTGAAGAAGTTGAAAAGGGAAAAGAAACCTTATACGAATTCCCAGCCATATCAGAAAACTACCTAGAAAAGACCAAACAGAGGAATGAAAGTTGCAACTTAGTGAGATAATCATGCTAGGCAAAGTTCTTCAGAGCAATGCCAAATTCAACTGATTTCCAGTTTTTGGACTGCAGTCTTGAAAAAAGAAAAGAATAAAAAGGACTTGCTTCCAAAGATTGCACTAGTTAAAGCATGCTCCGCATGAAGAAAAGCAGAAAGAGTAGCCTCCCTAAACTAATTTTCACTCAAAAGGCTGATTTAGAAAAAAAGAGAAGCGAAGAAAAGTTGAAAGAAGACTTCAACAAAATTGTGTAGTTTGAAAGTCCAATAAATGATGAGATCAGGTATAGTTTGGCTGTCAAATAAACTGATAAAGGATCTCCCACTAGGGATTAAGAAGTCATTCAATCGAAGAACTGGAATTCTGGAAGCACCTCACAAATGTATCATTAAATCCACAAACAGAAAGAAGAAGGAGGAAGTGTAGAAAGAACCCAGAGTAAATACAAATCAGCAGGCATATCCTAGATGTCTAGAGAAGATCTAAAGTAACGACTGCTTTGAAGTTCCCAAATTGACTGCCCAAAAAGCAGTCTTCTTATGCTTACTGAGAAAGAATAGAAAATGAGGGATCTAAAACAAAAATAAGGGAACTTAGACTATGAAAACCAGGTCAGCACATCTCCTTCTGTCTCTAAAAAGAGGAGGAGATTATAGTCCAACACTATTTTGAAACAGTTCATGAAACCTCTAGTATGTTCATTTAAATGACTATCTAGAGTGAATATGAATCGAAGATCATTAAGTCATCCATTAAGACAAAATTCAAACTGCCAAAATTTGATCATGATCTATCGAATCAAAAAAAAGATCTTCCAAAAGTCAAACAGTATTAATAACTTCTAACCAAAAGGATTAGAAAGAGGTCACTAGTGAAAATTATTCTTGGGGTTCGAGCTTTGATAGGCTTACTTGTACAAGTTAGGAAAAAAAACAAAAACAATGACATTCAACCTCAAACCCTTAACTTGTTCACAGAATTCAAAGATTAAGCTGACAGAGATGCTTAGAAGAAAATCTCTGACTCTATTGAACAGAATCTTTAGAATTTGAAGTCTCTGTTATGGGTCTAGACAAAGAAAGTGATTTAAACCATCTGGGCAGATAACTACCTGGAAATTTAATAGCTAGGGTAAAGGATGATTTAAATTGTTAAGAGTAATTAGCGAACTGGACGAAACATCTGAAAAAATCATAAAGAAAGGGCTCGCAAAAGCTCACATTAGAGTCAGGAGTATTCTGAAACTGCTAAGGGAAGGTGCTAATAGAGTGGTTTACTCCAATGAGCTAATTCTCTTCTTGAGGAGTCTTGTTTAGGAGAAGTCTCCAGTTTCTTCTGAATACTTTACTGAATTCGAGATAGAATTTCTAGAATTTGATCAATCTGGGTGACTCAAGTAAAATTCATGAACCTAATTTAAGACCTTTAAATGAGGAGCAAAAGTACTTAGTGATTGGTTACACATTGGCAATAAAAGTCCTAATTGGGTATATTATGCTCAATTATGTTGACTTCATTCTCACTGATAAACAAAAATGGTACCTAACTTTTTTAACCCAAAGAAATATCAAAATCACGTCCAGCATAATTTTCTTTGCCTTTCGCTCCATCATATTTAGAAAACTACTGAAGACGGATGACACAGAGGTGAATTTGGAGTTTAAAAGAAAATCAGGATACAGCAGAGACAAAATCGAAGCGATTAAAGCGGAAGAGTGGATGCTTTCAATGGAAGTTCTGTTAAACGACTGGATAGAGAAGATGATGAAAGTAGCAGGCATTTAATTACTAATAATCATCGCTTGATGATTCCTTCTCGTCGTCTTCACCCTCAGTCATTTTGGAGTCATAGTAGGAGTCAGGCTCGTCCTTTTAGTACTTCTCGTATATCTTTAATGAATTTTCCTCTTGTGTAGGATGAAAGTTCCGATCAGAGTTGTCTTCATAATGCAAAGTTTTGTGTTTTTCGATTTAAATGGACTTTGCTGAAACTTCTGAAGCTGAGGATTTTAATTTTCTTTTGGAAGGCATATTTAACTTAGTCTAAGACTTACTTTTGAGGACATTCACTTCAACATTTTCATCATTAAGGAATTCAGAATTTGAAATGGTCATGCTCTATTCTTTGGTCCTTCTTCGTTTTGAATCCTTTCTATCTGACAAGGAATTAGTGATGATAGATTCAGTAAGGTTTGAGGAGGTCTAATGGGCAATAGTCTCTTTCGTCTTTTTCTTCGAGGGTTTCTTGTGGGAAGATATAGAGGGGCTTCTTCGTACATTAGGAGAGATGGTTGTCTATCGCTCTAGTCCTATTTGTATTTACTTATTAAAACTTTGAAATTAGTTCTCATTTATTCAATGAGCAAAACTATGGCTTGGTGGCATTTGAGAAAACCTTCTTGCTTTTGAAGATTTTCTCTAGTGGTGAGGATTTAAGTTAATTGGCTAGGAGCTATTTTTGGTCAATTTCGGAGGAAGGTCATTGTGTTCAGAAATATTCATTGATTAATCTACGAGCTTAGCATGTAGCTTGAAGCTACGATCACTTTATTAAATAGGATTCTTCTCCAATTAGTTCTAGATTCCATCTAGTACTATCTAGCTATCAAGTTTATGTCCTTTGTCGGTAGTTGAAGAGTCAGTAGAGGAATCGTTATTGTCTATCAAGGAACTAATAGCATAGATATCATGGTCAATTTTGGACTCTCTCATGAAATTCCTGTTTTAGACGTATTTCTTAAGTAATCCTAGTTTTTTAATTTGGGAGAATTTCTCGGAATTCTTTTTGAGTTTCCAAATGATTTTGATTAAATTAGCTGCAGCAGCTCTGCAGTCATTGAAACTTCCTCCTTTTTGCAGATAAGTCACCACATTTTACTCTTCCTTCCTCAAAGCAAGACCGTTGTTTATAACTCCTATTAAGGATGCTGTAAAAATCAGCCCTCCAACTGAAGAAATTACTGCCATCAGTCTTCCTCCCCTTGAAACAGGGTACATATCACCATATCCAACTGTCATCAATGTTATGATTGTCAGCCATACATAATCATCATATTAGTTTGGTTTTTCAAGATTTCCTTCCAAATATTCCTTCATATTATCGAACCTTTCAAAGATGAAGATGCAGTAAGAACAGAAGAAGACCAGAAAGATGACATACAGCACGAGAGTCTTTACTGGATGCTGGTTAAGCCATACTTTCACAATGAACTTGTCGTTTAGTTCCACTCTTGAAAGCACGCAGAGTAATCTTCCTTTATACTTGTTAAGGAAGGATTGGTATCTTACTAATCTTACCACAAAGATTAGTCTGAGGAACATCAGCACATCAAGAGTTTCAATCACACTCATGTACTTGATGTGTTCAACAGCATTTTTCTCCAAGAAAAATGGAGTGTTTACAAGGAGGAACATTCCTTAGAAGTCGAAGAAGGAAGAAATAATATTCACTGCAGATGCAACTTTTTTAAGGAAGTCATTATTGAAATGATTGGACTTAGTGATCTTGTTTAGATGCTTGCATACCTCCATAATTTTTACGAAAATGACACTCAAGTCTTTTGAATTTTTACTTTTCTAGTTTTTGAGTTTTTCAATGCCATTGATAATGAAAATGGCAAAGCATAGGATGTTATTGATCATCCTCAATTTCACTAAATACTCAAACAAGGAGTCTTCAATGATTAAGCTCCCCTTTTCTTCAGTATTTAGACCGTATTTAAGTAAAACCTTCCATCTCAATTCTGAGCATAAGATCATAATGCAGACAGTGAGTATGATCAGTAATGA